>BPLS01000576.1:1133587-1144191 GCA_019656275.1 Rhododendron kiyosumense
AGAGAGAGAGAGAGAGAGAGAGAGAGAGAGAGAGAGAGAGAGAGAGAGAATATTATGGGAGTGGACTAGTCTGCATGTATATGTGCATGTATTTGCATTAATTCCTCTTTCGAATTGATTCGTAGTGAGAATAGCATGCATCCTAATGCCTCTCTGGCACAATGCAAAAGTGGTTCACTGAACTCTCCAATACAATCACCTTCTGCGTGAAAAATGTTATTTTTTCAAGAGAACAAAAATGGACAAGGCAAGGGAATGTGAATATAACGTACAAAACATGATATACATAATAATACATGACCCCCTTATATATCATGACGCCATGACCCTAATCACATCGATCTTGATGCGCTCCCATACAATTCATGTATGTGAGTGATAAACCCATGCATACATTGATTAAGTGCCATAAATGTGATATATATGGGCTACTAACCCCAAGACTAGTTGGCTGGCCGGATGATGAAAGACTGGAACTCAAATGGAATCCCACTAATGAACGGTACTGAAATTAGTCTCTAAAAAATTAATCGAAGTAATTAATGTGTAAGTTAGTCCGGACTTAATGAGTTAGTAAAAAAGTGTGATGGACGGTACATGGTAGGCAACGACGGAACTGCCCATATTGCCTTGGGCTATAGCCTACATCTATTGTAAAAATATCACAAAAAAAAAAAATTTAAAATTTCAGCTCAAATATTTTTAGTCAAATTCACCAGTATTCCATTCAACCCAACCTACCAACCAAATGATTTCAGTCGGCAGCAGAGGATCAAAACAAGAATGAGTCTCTTAGTCCTCTCCCAATCGGCAGCTCCTGAGCCCTAGAGGTACCCTAGTTGACCACTCTTGGCTCTCTACGATGACCAAATGCAGAGTATTGGCTGGTGTTTTTAAATTAGTTTAAAAAGTTAGTTTTTACAATCTTACTCTTTTATATTTAAATTATAATGAGGGTGTATTCTTCTAACTAAAAAAATTAAATACTTATTTTTTGAATTAAAAATGATATATTATGAGACAATGATATATCTCGTAAAGTGAAAAACAAGTACTTAAAAAGAGAAAATCTTATCGGAACGAGGCCCGAAACAACCACAAAAATTTGGAGCATTTTTTGAGATTTGTTGATGTCCAAGGGTTTTACGGTTGCGTTGTTTTAGAGATTACAAGCCTTATTTTTTAGAGATTGTCCATATGCATATTATACACTGTTTTGGCCACTGAATTGTTTTTGGGTTAGCTCAGGATAGAATCAAAATTCCTAATTCTGCCCTTGATGGTAGGAAACAATATTTGTGCCCGCCACATCATCAAACTTCCCATGCTAAGTTGATAACATACATATACATACATGCACCTAGAACACGTTTTGAGTAGTTTTGCAAATTGATCGATGCAATATCTGTAAACAAGTTGAATATATATAATGCGACGCCAGAACGAACACCCCAACTCAGCTGCCACCATATTTGATCATTAATTGTAATCAAATTGCCGTTGTCCTACCTACGTACGTACCTGTAGGCTGTAGCTAATTAACAATTGGACAAATTTGACGATGTTTTCTTCCCGATGGTGACGGCATGCAGTATATATCAATCGATCATGGTGTTGTTAATTTTTTGAACATTAATGCTAGGGTCTTTTGATTTTTCCGAACTTCTTCAAAGAAATTTGAACAGAAAGAAACGATTCAATTATTCAATCAAATATATATATATAATATAAAAAAGGCAATTCAATAACCAATTAACTACTGCTGTATATCGTAATTACGAGTCCAGAAAATTAATGGAAGAGGATTTTCCCGGAGATTACAGTGGCAGTGTACGTTGATTAGATTGGTGCATCATCCAATTAATGTATCAAAATAGGAGATGCTAACTGGAAATTAATTAAGCATTTTATCTAGACATTAATCTGTCCCCACCAACTCATATAAGCAATTAAGATGATGAGATTGAACACTTACGCACTATTTAGTCGTGTTCCGCTAAGGGAAATTAGTAGGAGTATTTATTTTTTAAGTAAGTACTTATTTTTTGAATTAAATGTGATGTATTATGAGAAAATAATCTGTCTCGGTAAGGGAGAAATAAGTACTTAAAAAATAAGAATCTCAGCAGAACGGGGCTAAAACCATTTCATTCCGCAATTTTAGAAAACAATTATTAGCCTATAGAGAACCATGCATTATTAGACGTTGATTATTTTTTCTCTAAAATTTGGACTTTTTCCCTTCATTATTGGAGTCTCTAACATACACACAGCTCAGCCAGGGGATCAATGAAACGGTTTGTGGTTTATATTAATTTAGTTTCGTTGGTGACTGAAACGGACCAAGTTCAGGCCACCATTTTCTTTTGTTAATTAGGTTAACATTCACTTCTTGACATCAAATATTATTGGAATCTGGAATATTTCAATTGGAAGTTGATGCAGGGTCTTATGACAAACAAAATTATTTGCAGGAAGAAAATATGAACGAGTCTGAATTAGAGATACTCCCTCTTTGAAGAAACAATATTGAGATAGATTTCATTTTTCTTTAATTCAATAACAACCTAATTGCTTTAACGCTTACAACTCAATTTATAGACGAAAAAAATCCTATGCACTAGGAAATAATGAAAAAAAGGAAGCAATCAAGCAAAACTTAAAAGGAAACTAAATCAACTAGAGAATTGGAAAACTAATCATTCTAGAATATAATATACTTACTTTTCTAACTCGAAGATGCCTAGCAAAATATTAAAATCAAAATAATTTACTAATAAAATGCTTTTTAAAATAATAAACTAAAATTCTTATATTTCTAGAGTAAAAATATTGGCTTGCATAAAAAGTTTAATTGGAAGGCCGTCCTTAAATCCATGTCTCTCCTCGATGATCATCATCCAAACTACCTTTTGGTATGTCAGAATATGCCCCGGCCCCAACTGCCCTTAACTTCTTCAGCCCAACCAAATCATTCATTCTAGTTGTTAGCAACATTATAAACATGATGATATAGCTAGGTCAAAATTTATTGTCATAAATACCCTTGATAGATTGGACCATTGTCAAAAAACCACCTCGATAGATTGGACCATTAACGTTGAAAAGAGCGATGTTTGTATGTGGGGGACTTATTAGGTATTGCTAGAGTGGCGCGCATTGTCATGAGATTCGTACAATTGACAAATACACATTATATAGATCTCGGATTGGACTGCCCTCAACTGATATCCTAAAGCATTCTGGATGTTTTCCCGATTGTTGAGTCCCACAAATAGGCTAGGAGTAGAGGAGGGATGTGTGATGAAAGTAGGGAGCTTGTTATTAGTCTAACCAAACTAAGGTTAATTTGTTCCTACTCAACCGCCAATGGGAGAGCTTTTATTTTGAGGCTATGGCCAAATCAATCCTAAAAGAAATTGATATTTGCGCTCCATTTTTTATTGTCGTTGGTGCTTTACTTTGTTCATGAAGTTACTAGTAATTTCACGTTAAAATTGAAGCGCTATTAAGAAAAAGTGAAACGCGAAAATTAGTTTCCAAAAAATGGGATAAATTATAATTTTTTAAATAAATTAACAACCAAATCTTAATTGCAAAAAATTCTCAATAGGAGATGCACTTAACCAATGCATAACATTTCATTAGGGGGCGTTCCGTACACCCCTTTTTAAGGGGGGGGTGTACCAATTACCATAGGTTTTCCCCATATACACATACTTATTTACAAGCGTCTTACTTGTGTATAGCACATAAGCAAGAGAAAAAATTCCATTATGTTTAACCATATCTATTATAAAACAAAAGGATGTAGGAACAAGTTATTAAAACGGTTTAGATTCATTTGATTCAAAGGCTGTAGTGTATCCTCTCACTTCCTAGTTAAGTGCCTATAATTTTCACCTAAATCATACAACTGCTATTCCCTTTCAACTCGGATACGTAGTGCTGTAAGTACGGGTTAGCATTAGTATTTATATATATAGCTACAGGTAAAGTCTTGTTTATTTTTCTTACCACTCATTATTTGTGATTTAATGTTAATTGAAAAAGTTTTAATGATAGAATGTTTGGCAGGGCTATGTAGTCTACTAGAGAGAGAGAGAGAGAGAGAGAGAGTTGAAAAAATTCTTTCAAGTTGCTGGCGTCAAATCCGTATAAATGCATGAATCAGCTAGCATTGTTTTTTTTCAGAAGGTGGTTGATCCTAATTAATTTGTCATCTTGGTGAAGGGAAGAGTCATGAAAACAACCCTCAAATAATTCCAGTTGATCAATTGATCAAGTTTTGTCAAACAATAGAAATTCTACCAACTTGCAAGTCTAATCACGTACAAAATTAAACTACTCAGGGTGTGTACTACGTACTAACAAGAAAAAGTTAGTATTTATTTTTTAAATTAAAAATAATACATATATTATGAGACGATAATCATTCTCGTAAAACGAAAAATAAGTATGTAAAAAATAAAAATTTTAACGAAACGAGAGACCTGGCCTTGTTTGGTTCTTAGTTTAGTTTAATTTTATTTTTCACTCATTACTCTTCTTCTTTATCTAATCATTACTTTATTTCTCCAATTATTACTTTTTCATCTCTCTCTATCTTTCTTCAATTATTACTCATCTCTTCAATCATTACCTTATTTCTCTTTTCACCCACTACCAAAACTAAACTAAATTAAACTCTCAACCAAACAAAGTCAATTTTACTAATACCTTTCCAATCTGAGAAGTGACGATGCATAGCCCAGCCCTGCCAACCCCTACCCACCTCCGCCCATGTCTATGTCTATGTCTATGTCTATGTCTATGTCTATGAAGAAAGTCTAACAACAGAGAAGTAATGGGGGGCCGGGCAAATAATTCAAAGCATGTGTATAATGGGGAAAACCGAATGAAATAGTATGTGGAGATTGACGGATGTATGATCGCACTTTAAGTCACTTATAATCACCCTAAATAAACTGTGCATGCATCAAGCCTCACGCGCGCACTGGAATATTTGCTTCATTATCGAGGTTAATTACGAACGTACACATGAACAGTTCAACCTGAAGGTTAATTAAGAGTTGATTCATGATCAGGCATTTAATTAAGTTGATTTTTTTGCATAGTTGTTCTCCTCGACGAGCTCTACAAAGTGGACGTTTTCGATAATCGGAGTGAGACCGGAGTGAGCTCAGAAATCCGGGACAGCAGCACGCTGCCGCCCACCCCCCCCCCCCCCCCACACACTTCCAAACATTATTGGGTTAGCCTTGGGAACGCACCCAGAGTGTCAAGGTACATTCATGTTCACATCTATAGAAAGACGTAATACTTCTGTGACCACATTTGGATACTTTTACAATTGTTTAGAGTAATACTATTAAAAAACGTGCAAGAGTGAGTTGAGTTATCAAAAGTTCTTGATGCAGTTGTTTTTGAACTGTCACACGTGCAGGTTGCAAGCATGAAGGTGCAGTACCGCCGTTCAAAATCGGCCGGTCCCAAGTACTTAGACACACACCGCCGTTCAATTAAAACAAAAGGAGGTACTACTTACTTAAGACACAAATATATTTAATCACTTGTCGTGAGGGTATAATAAATTAGTAGGTAAATTAATTAAGGATTAGAGGAACAATGTACCTACCGAGTCAAACAATTAATTAATCAATGGCGCATGAATTACAAACTTGTGTGAGGGTATATTCACAGATTTTGGCAATTAATTAAATAGTGGCAAGTAGGTAGCTGCCACACGCCGACGAATCTGAAAAATGGCGGTTTCGATAATTAAATTAATTAAGTGAACCGACATTTTTCAGCTTCTAATCCTTCCGTAGATACATGGAACTAAAAAATATAACCCCGCGCCAGTATGGTAGTAGCTGTATATCATCACCATTCACCGGTAACAAATGGATAATCCTCCTGGGTAAAAGATTCCAGACCGACCTTTCTCGGGATTTGCAGAATGACAGCCAACCTACGTACAGTCGGCGCAACTTTACTACGGAGCTCGTATTACTATAGTAATTCCGGCGGCAATGACATGGTTATACCTTTCATTTGAGGGGGTGTCTTGGAGCCTTTCTTCTTCCTTGTTTTTTTAATTTGAATTTGAATTGGCAAATGATTTTGGCAATCTACTTTTTTATGATGAAATTTTAAAATTTATCTTTTATTGTAAAAATTACACATAATAAGACACATTAAAAAATAAATTTTGAAGTGTCATCATAAAAAAGTGAAGTGCTAAAATTATTTTCCTTTGAATTTTCGGATTATGATAATGCTAAAAAAGTGAATTGACGAGAACTTTGTTTTTATTGATATGTATAATTGTAACCCGAGCACGCTTTTATATACTCTATATACATTGGTAACCAAGAAGCCTAGATTAATAAAGGAAGTACACAGAACAAGGAAACATAAATATTAACCTAACCTAAACAGGAAACATATAATATTGCAACATAAAAAACATGGTAACATAATAGGTAAGTCTACCAATTTGAGTTTGAAAAAATCAAGACAAACGAAGAGCAGACAAACCAAGCCGAGAGACACCAGGAGCAGCCAGGCCAAGCCAAGAGAAAAATCTCGAATTCAAGTAGGTCTACCAGCTTAAGTTTGAAAAAGTTAAGTGAAACCAGGAACAACCAAGCAAGAGAAATTAGGAGCAGGACCAAGCCAAGCCAAGACAAGAGAAATTAGGAGGAGGGCCAACTGTAACAACCCTAATTTACACCCTATTTTTTTCAAATAAAAATATATTTTGTTATCCCAAATTTTGTTAATTGCCTATTATTATGCCATAATTTGAATAACATTAGGATAACTTTATAACGTTACGATGTTCCAATAATAAAAAAATTTAAAATTATTAACGTTGATATAAAAAAATAATAATGATAAAACCATAATTGGAAATTAATACTTCCTCCGTCCCTTTTTAAATGTCTTGCTTCGTAATTCCAACTTATTAAAAAGACATCATCATTATACCTTTCACATCAACTTTTACCTCCACTTTCCCTCCTTACCCTCTTTGAAAATATTATCATTACATTTTTACTCACTAACTTTTCAAAATGGAATATACTTTTATGGGCAAAATGAAAAATTCACCAACTTTTACCCACTAACTTTACAAAATGGACATTTATTAAGGGATAGCCCAAAATGGAATACTGGACTCTAAAAAAGGGACAGAGGGAGTATACAATATGCATGCCCCTCTCTCTCTCTCTCTCTCTCTCTCTCTCTCTCTCTCTCTCTCTCTCCCATGGCCGTCTTTGTTGTTGTCTATGTCGCCTATTGGTTAGTGTTCTCGATTGGTTACCGTCGGTAGTATAAATGTTTAGATTATTGAGGTTTGTTGATTTTAGTATTGTTATTAGCAAGTATTGCTCCATGATTTGTTTCTGATCGTAGACTTGTTGGTATAGACGAAGTTAATCTTCGGTTGTTTGGTTGATTGCATATGATCTTGTGATGTTGATGATGTTGGGTGATCGTTTGGCTTGGTGATCTATTGGTAGTTGTTGATTCTATTAGTTGGTTCTTATTGGTGGTTGTTAATTCAGTGCAATGGAAGAGAGTGGTGAGTTTGCTTCTAATTTTCGTGGTCGAGATTATGGATTTAGTGATATGGTTTTTGGTGTTCGTTACCCTAATTCTAGTAGTCGTTGTGTTAGCCATGAGTTTGGTCAAACTTTGTGTTGATCAGGGGGAGCTGTTTTCTATTTTTGACCAATATCGTCGCTTGGTTGGTAAATTGAACTATCTTACTATCACACGTCCAGATATCTCATTTGCAGTTAGTATTGCGAGTTAGCTTATGTCTACTCCTCGTTTCCCACGTTAGGAGGCTGTTCTTAGAATTGTAAAGTATCTCAAGACTCAACCAGGACATAGTTTGTTTTATTGAGCTAATAGTCACTTATGTATTGAGGCTTTTACTGACTCTGATTGGGCAGGAGGACCTTCTAACAAGAGATCTACTACAGGATATTGTGTTTTTCTCGATGGAAACCTTGTCAACTGAAAGAGTAAGAAACAAATAGTGGTTGCACGGTCTAGTGCAGAGGCAGAGTATAGAACAATGGCCCACACGACATGTGAGATTGTATGGGTGCGATCTTTTCTTGAGGAGATAGGATTTAGTGTGCAATTGCCAATGAATTTGTATTATGATAATCAGGTAGCAATTCACATTGCATCCAATCCGGTTTTTCATGAGAGGACTAAGCATATTGAAGTTGATTGTCATCTGGTGCGTGAGAAGTTAGTTGGTAGTGTGATAGCTACTCCTTTAGCTGACATGTTTACTAAATCATTGTTCAAGCCCCAGTTAGAGTTGTTATGTAACAAGCTGAGATTTTGTGATATCTATTCTCCAGGTTGAGGGAGAGTGTTGGAATATTTAAGTAGTTGTTATGAGTCTTGTCCCACATTGGTTAAACAAGTCTTGTATCAAGTTATCTCTTAATATAAATAATAGTTATTTGTGTTAGGGTTCATTAACACCATATACACTTTTCTTATTCTCTCAAATAACAATATTTTTAGCCAATTTCTCATAGATACCTTTAAAAACATATTTTAAACAAGTTGAACAATTTAGATTATCAAAATATAACCCAAAAGGCTCTAAACTATGAGGTCCGTATTTAAGGTTCTCATTTTTAAGATCCTTATTAAAAACTTACTGTGTGTGCGTGTGTGTATATATATATATACACATATACACACACAATTCACGTCATTGTCATTATAAATATTTTTATAGGTATGGTAGTACCTTCTTTTTTCCTTCTTGATATTTTTTGATACTACATATATAATTCATGTCATTGTCATTATTTTATCGGGCCAGGCTTTAAGATCTATTTCCAAACCCATCACATTAACTAAATGGGTTAAAAAACTCAACTCATTCCAGTACGATAGGTCTAATACATATCCCAAATCTTAAAGAAACGAGCTGGATTGGGCGGGCTAGCAGATAAGTGTAAACCCCTAAGAGCCCGTTCTAGAATGTGAATAAAAATTTATTTTTTGTTCAATAATAAGGCTTGTTCCACAAAAATAAGAAGAAGGTACATATTTTTTCAGAATTTATATAGGTACCAATGGGCACCGGAGAGGAAAATTGTACCGACGGCCGTGTCGGACTGTCTCCGGCCACCGGATGGCCGATCCAAGCTGTCCAAAAATTCTAAAAAAAAAAACCAAAGGGGCTAGCGCGGGAATCAACGGCGTCCAAGGTGTGTAGGGTGCTTGATCCGAGCACCTCTTTTCGTGTATATGATTTCACACGAAAAAGGGGTGCTTGGATCAAGCACCCTACACATCTCGGATGCCGTTGATTCTCACGAGAGCCCCCTCGGTTTTTTTTTTTAGAATTTTTGGATGGCTCGGATCGGCCGTCTGGTGGCCGGAGACGGTCCGGCGCGGCCGTTGGTACGATTTCCCTCCCCGGCGCCCATTACTCATAACATAACTCTTTATTTTTTAAGAAGGCAATTTCAAGCTCAAAAATCATGTGCTTACGCAAATAATTTTCTTATCAATATGAATCTTATTTGATAGATCTCATTGAGATATTTAATACGGTGCAAAAAAAATTGAATTTTCTTTTTCATTTATATTATTTTTGAGTTTGAAAATATGAAATAAACTTTATATTTAGATTTTCTGGAATGACCCTTCTTATTTTTCTTTAAGAAGTTTCAAAATAAGTATTTATTTTTTAAGAACCGTTCTGGAATGGAGCCTAATTTGTAGAGTGGGTTGAAGAAGCTTTTGTGAGACGATAAGTAAAAAATAATAATTGTTCAATCTTTGCTTAATACGAAAACTGTCTCGACATTCACTACATATAATAATTTGAAGAGTGGGTTGGAGAAGCTTTTGTGAGACGATTAGTAAAAAATAATAATTGTTCAATCTTTACTTAATACGAAAACTGTCTTGACATTCACTATATATAAATGAAGAAGCACGGACAACGGAGCTAACCCAATTGGTTTACAAGATTTCTTCCTGCATCACCACCATTTGTGTTGTGTAAAATATGTGTTCTAACCGCAGTAAGGGGCGGAGCTAAGTGGTGGGCCGGGGTGGGGTTGGTGCCACCTCACCCCCAATTTCAAGCAATTATTTTTAATTTTATACTAATGGAATTCGTTTAGACATCTACCAGTATTAAGATAATTTCATATTTTATACACATAATATATATGAGAAATCTCATTTTACAAAATGAAGGATTTCGATTGTAAAAAAAAATTTCAATGTCTTTTATTTAAAGACTACAATAGAGTTGGTCTAAACATTTATTGTTTTCAATTAAGAACATGCCCATGACAAAATTTAACTATATGAATGTGAAAAACCTTCATTTTCACACTTTTGCTGACAATCAATAACAAAAATTAGACTTGTGTAAAACAGTGTCACTCTCGAAATTCAATTCTGATTGCAAAGATTTTCTAGGCAGGAGTAAGGAGTGGATAGAGCTGCTGCACGTTTACACTTTGTTTAATTAAACCAACTGTCAATTTTTTTCACCAGAGGAAGAGGGAATTACGGTATCTCGTTATCGTTAG
>BPLS01000577.1:0-38589 GCA_019656275.1 Rhododendron kiyosumense
CACCATGAATGGCTCTCTTCATAGCCATATATAAAACAAAGATCTATAGCACAAATTACAGTAAGATAACTGTGTTTTGCATAGATAAGATTATTTCCAAAAGTCTTTCATTATTTTAATACTTCCAAACAAAAGACCAGGCTCCAATACTTACACGACAAAAGGTTGTGATGCTATTTCATATTCATATAAAGAAAATATAACAGCATTATAAACATAAAAGTATGATTTGCTAGCAGACCATTACTTACAATCTCAGATGTTTCCATATTGATTGCTCTATATACACTGCCACAAGTACCATCTCCAAGCTCCTCCAAAACTCTATATCTGAAAGAATCACGGACCAGAATAAACATGCATAAGGATCAGGGAAACAAACAATAATAATATAAAGAAGTTAAAAGCAAGGATAAGAAACTCACTTTTCCATTCTTAGAATTGCAGTTATGTCAAAACTCATTCAATGGACTTCTAACCTCCAAACAGAAGTTTCTACACTGGCAACACAGTGTTTTTCATTTCCTTCTAGAAGTTCTTCAGTGCTAAAATACAACAAAACGTAGAAGATGTCGCTAAACACCCACTGCTCATTGCTGAAGAGGTTAATCAGTAGCCAAACAGTTAGCAACATGCTTCAATGCAGCCTCTACAAGCTGCAATTATCTGGCATCATCTAGAATTGCCACCAATGATCTGTAAAACCTCTTGGGCAACTTCAACAAACAAGGAGTTCAGCTTAGTTCAAGGACAATGCACTTCTGTTATAACAATGGGAAAAATCAGCTGCAACTAATACAATAAACAAAGTGAACATCACAGAGCTAAAATCTTTCAATAAAACCAATTTCACCAAGGATTATTTCCTAGAAACAAATCTACAAACATAAAAAATTCGAGGAAAAAAAAAGAGAGGAAAAAAGTAGGAAAAGGGAGCCCTGCAACTCTGCAAGCAATCAAGGAGAGCTTCATCTGATTTTCTGTTATCTGCTTAAAAACTAAAATGATACCATCTGTACACACATGGTCAACACAATAAAGAGCAAAACTGAGGGAAAGTAAATATGTAAAAACTATCAAAGTTTAAAAAAGTGTTAATTGATAACCCTCGGGTTGGCCTGGTGGTAAAGACTTGGGCTTGGGGTTCCCTCCTCCCAAGGTCTCAGGTTCGAAACGTGCTAACAACTCTTATGGGGCCAGTCCATACGGACTTTGCCCCAGCTTTAATCGGACTCCCTGCTAGAGGACGGTGGAATTGGGTGCCTAGGCTTAGTCGAGGTGTGATTAGCAAAAAAGTGTTCTTTGACATGAACATCATCACAATCAAATTTTATTGCAGACATGATTAAATCAGTTCGAGGGCTCTTTAACCCCAAATTAAGGATTATAATTCCAGAGTAGAGACACTAAAAATAAAAAATTCGTGAATTTGTAAACACCAATCATCCGCTTCTACAGAGAGTGCAACCAAACAATACATAGAATTTGTATCAATAATCGTGGTTGAACTCGAATCCAAAAGCGCACAGGCAACATCAAAACACAAACAAGTTATTAAAACCTATGGGTGGTCCAAATGCAATTCAAATTCCAGAATTATACTGACTAGCGGTCTATATACTCAAACCCTAAACTTACAAATCACATACATAGAAAGGATTAGAAGAGGTTAAAACTCACCATCGATGGAATAGAGATGCTATCTGGTAACAAATAAGTAGGATTAATAATAAAACAAGAAAGGAAAAGCTGTGGAGAGAGATGAATATTCGGATCAAGCAGTGTTGGAGCGATGCTGGTGATAACGAAGAAACCGTTTTAGATAGATAGATAGATAGATAGATAGATATATAGAGAGAGAGAGAGAGAGAGAGAGAGAGAGAGAGAGAGGGATTACTGGCGTAGCCGCGTAGGAATGTAATAACAGCGGAATCCACAGACGACGTCGTCTTATTATGAGATGGGCCTCAAGCTCCCGTTCCGAAGATGGGCTGAGAGTTGATGTAATGGTCCTAAAGTCCTAAAACAGGTGTTATTTAGACGTCGAGGATGATTTCATCTCCCGTTTCGATGGTGGCTCGGATTAAATTACTTTTTCTTTTTCTTGTTCCTTTTTTAAAATTTATTTGGTATCTTTCAATCAAAATCGTCGATTGAATATTTGGATGGTTCATATGTGCTGCACGTGTATCACGTCAGTGGTATCCGATTCGCACCCAAAATTTGTTGGCATTACTTTGGTTCAAGAAGATGTCTTGATTATATTGATCCTCCCAGGAAGGTGTATGCCTTTTCTTTGTATGCCATGTAATTATTTGTTCAAGTATGCTTATTTTAGTATGATGTCATATTGGGAGGTCTTTTCACAATCTCCTTTGTACCGGTGGCTATATTTGTTAAAAATCTATGACACATATATGTATTCTACGATTTGTATCGTTTTTTTTGGAAAATGATATGTACCTCACCCTATATCATTTTTTACAAAAATCATACGATATGATCGTGTATCTTACGATTTATATGTTTATTTTAATTCGGTACGTATTCTATGATTACTTATTGAAAAAAAAAATTGGACCTTATTTCAAGAAGCAGAACCCCAAATGCATTTATCTAAGTCGTTTGATCTAATTATGACATTTTTCAAATTATATAATAAAATTCTCAATATAGGGTTGTATAGAAGAAAGAACCATACGTCGATTGTGTTTTACTTGATTTTTCTTTCCCTAAGAAAAAGAACAGAAAACCTTAATGTAATAGGTCCCAGTTGAGAAGTTTGAAATTTTACATCTTAAAAACTTTTTTTTTTTTAAAGTAAGCATAGTTGGTTGGTGTTATTAGGTGTATCTACTTATAAATTGTAAATTGATTATTATTAATGTTATGGAAGCATAAACTAGATTTCGTATTTTTCCACAAGAAAGTTAAATTCAAACAAGTCCAATTGATAAAACTCTATTTGTCAAAATCCCAAATGGGTTAAAACAAAAAATGGAGGATATTATTGAAAATATAAATATCTAATTTTTAGAAACTTTAAAATATCTCACTCTAGAATATCTTTGTCAAAGTTTAAAAAAGTGTTATTTGATAACCATCGGATTAGCCTAGTGGTTGAGACTTGGGCTTGGGATTTTCTCCTAAAATCTTAGGTTTGAAACGTGCTAACTCTCATGGGGCCAGTCTATACAAACAGTTTTAATCGGACTCCCGGCTAGAGGACGACGGAATTGGGTGCCTAGGCTTAGTCAAGGCGTGATTGGCAAAAAAATGTGTTCTTTGACATGAACTTCGATGTCAAACTTCACCATTGATTTAACGATGCTATTTGGCACTCCAGTAACAAATAACTAGGGTAATAATAATAATATTATAAAAAAAGAAAGAGCTGTGGAAAGAGATGAATATTCGAGTTGAGTTTTGTGTTCACTCTCCACTTAAGAAGGAGAATATTACCGTTTTTTCTATTGATTGAAATGGTGTAGATCTCACCACAAAGTGATGTCATGTTTATCAAAAAATGTATTGCAAATTTACAAGGGTGGAACTTACACCATTTAAACCAATAAAAAGGAGAGTAATGTTCACCATCTTTCAAGAAGGGTGAACAAAATTGTACTCTGAATATTCGGATCAGCAGTGTCGGAGCGATGCTAGTGATAACAAGAGGCTGTTTGGATCAAAGTTGTCAATACCGTACCAGCCAGCGTACCGTTTTCACTACTGGAATGGTACGTACCGGTACCGGGCTGTATTCCGATACCGTTCCGGATTTACCGCAATTAATATTATATATATATTTAATATATATGTACCATTTTTTAAAATTTTAAGTGTAAACATAAACAAAATGTAAAAAAAAAAAAATTGTAATTTTGTACCGGAACGGAACACCGGAAAATGGCCGGAACAGACCGGTATTGGCCGGAACAGGCCGGTATTTCAACCGGAATGGAACATGACTTTTTGCGTTCCCTTTAAGAACCGGTATGTATCGGCTGGTACGGAACGGATTTGACAACTTTGGTTTGGATTACTGGCGTAGGAATCTTCATGATGTGATGCATAGGCGACGTATCATATACCTCTTGAGACAACAGTGTTTAGGCCCAATTATGTTCAGCTTTTTACAATTTTGGAAATTTTTTCTTTATTTGAAAAAATATTAGGATTCCTGAGTTTTACGCCAAATTTTTATAAATTATTGTTTTGTGAATCGAAAAAGTAAAAAAAAAAAAAAAACTTTTACCCAAATATTACTTGAAATATCTAATTTTAAGCAAAAAAAAAAAAAAAAGGCCAATTTTTTTTTTTCAACAGAAATTTTATTTTTCCGATATGTCATATCCGTACAACAATATCGCATTTCCAGAACGCGATCTTAAGGCTGGGATGCTTGATATCAAGGTACCGTCATGCCCAGGTAAGAGTGTCTGCGGAACTCTTTCCTCCTTCGAGTAGGCCTTTCATTTTTCACTATTTTTTTGTTAAACACATTCAAATACACGTGTGTAGATCTGCGTGTGTGTTCTTTTCAGGGTTTCGGAAATCGATGCCTTTCATTGCCGCTTTATTTGCTTTATATGAACTGAGATTGACCGAGTAGATGAGCCTCTGTTTTAGTAGCACTTTCTTTGCTTTTCGCTTAACAGAGATGGAAGCAGTGTGTGTATGTGAGTTATCTATTCGGTTCGGGGAATACCCGAACCCCGTTTTGCCTGTAACAAAAAGAGAAGCGTTGCCGCATTCCTTCAACCTTGTCTTTATCCACATCACAAGAAGCAAGACTATTATAACTACGCTTCCGATACCTTCCCCTGCACAAAGATAATAAACCTGAAAAACAATTCAACGCATTGTCAACCTCTGCCTTAGCAGACTTGAATAGCACATCGTTATGCGCACACCGAATGGACCACAAAATGGATATGGAATATTGAATCCACTCCTTATCAGGAGCTTGCTTAATCCATCTGTCAAACCAGTTAATAAAGCCAACAGGATTTCCTTTGGAGAAATCAAAACTCAAGTGAGAAGCCCTCCAAACTCTCCTCGCAAAATCGCAATTAAGGAATAAATGCTTTATCGTTTACGATTCCTGTCCACAAAGAGGACAAACTGGATCAACACTAACCTTTCTCCTTAGGAGAGCATCCTTGACTGCAAGAATACGGTGGAGCAACTTAGGAGGAACCCAGACTCAAGACCCTACCCCAACTTTGAAATCTATCTTGCTCTTGTCTAAGAACCCCTTTGAATTGCTCTTCAAAACCGAGTAAATATGCAGATTTGACTGAAAAAATCCCATTCCTAGTACCCTCCCATACAAGTTCATCATCCATATCCTGCAATGGAAAATAAATTGACAGAATAGCCCGTGATGTCTCTTTTTGGAACAAGACAGCTAGCAAATGAATCAGTGAATTCAAGAAACCCTTGAAGGTCTGTGATCAACAATTGAGACGCCCCTCGCCTCTGAAAGACGCATATGAGAGAGAATTTTAGGTGGGTAAAGACGAAAAAGAGGGGGAGAAGGAGTGAAAGAGGAGTAGTCCTACCAAATGGAGAGAGCGGGGATTGGGGCAGTGGTTGGCGGCGAAGCAGCTCTGTGAAAGATTGAGGGAGGAGTGAAGATGGGTATTCATAGCCCATGAGAGAGTGAGTGAGGGAGAGGGGTGGGGATGGGGGTGTGGGAGAGAGGCGAGGGGTGGTGGCGGTTGGAGAGAGAGAGAGATGGATGCCGGAGCAGGTTTTTCAGGTGTGTACGTGGTGTACGTGGTTTTTCAGTACGGTTGGCGACAGGTAGGCCTGCAACTTCTGCTGCTGATACCTCAGGGGGCTTTGGAACAGTCAGATTCTTTCCTTGGCCACAGCAAACTCAGCTTAGTCCACTTCCACTATCATTCAATTAAGGGAACATTCAAAAACAACATAAATGTCGCTCTTGGATAGTTAAGCGACTGTCTACCCCAGGGTTGCCTTCCCTTTTCTTTTTATTTTTCGTACCAGAGTTTAGTGCAGCACAACTAAATTGGTTTTTTCTACACTTTGGTGTTTAGCTTCCCTTAAAACCATCCATTCTAACGTAAACCAGCTGCTCCCACCACATGAAATGACATGTTTTGGTGGTTCTTTTTCCTTCATTCTCTGCGGTGATTGTGTTTGCTCATATGACTAACTGTAAACAAGTAATGTGGCAAAAGACATCACAAGCTGACTACGGTGGCATCGCTGAAAATTCTGTCAATCAACAACTGGACAAACGATTACCACCAACTTAGTTAATTGTTTGATAAAAGAAAAAAACCTAGCTCGTGGTTGAAGCGTAAACATGAGTAAACATGGCTGCGACTTAGTCACCAGTTTTAAAATTCTCGACTCCAGACCTAACCTCCAAAACGTCTCCTGCAACATCAGTAACTGTTCCAGCCATAAGAAGGAAACAATCAACCGGAAAGTAACTTTTATTTCTTCCAAAATGAGACTTGACTGTCATCCAGTTCATTATATTGAAAGACAAGTCCTTCAAATGTTATTTGTAAACATTCCCGTGACATTGTTTTTACACGAAAGAGAAAACTTTCAGATTTTTTGTGAACTCATGAATTCATGTTAATTCTAGCATTTTTTGCTCCTCTTTCCCACCCAAACTTCATTGGTTTTTGACTTTTTTCCTATTCAATCCATTCCATATGTTTTTGTTGAGAATATAAATAATAAAGTTGCCCCTCTCTCTAATAGCTTAAGTTTTTCGATGAATTGGTGGTTAACGATCTAATATGGTATCAAAATAGGCAATAGATCCTGAGTTCGAAACTCACCGCCTACCTAATGATTAAAATTTACACGTGTTTAGCTTGCTTATGGAGGAGAGTCTAGCTACACGTGAGGGGGCGTGTTGAGAATTAAAATAATAAAGTTACCCCTCTCTCTAACAGCTTAAGCTTTTAGATGAGTTGGTGGTTAACGATCTAATAATTCCCCTTAATTGTGCTTATGCCAAGAGCGAGTGGAGCAGTCACCACTTTAAAGATAGGGATATGGAACACTCAAACGCTCTTGTCACGAAGAAAATATCTTTTATAATTCTTTAATACAGCTTGTCTGAACCTTAATTGCCTTAGAATATATGGAACGGAACAGTAATTCCACTCACCTCCTTACTTAGGAATACATCAATTTATCCAGAAGTATACCAACACTTGAGGTCCAAGGCCGACAAACGTGTCTTGTACACATATGGTTGCTCAAGTAACATAAGTTCATTTGGTGGTAGGAGCTAATTGCTGGATCTTTAAGTTCAAAGTCACAAACCAAATACGATCATGGTACAGCCAGGTTCAAGATTTCACATTCTCGATGAGGGATATGCGTTTAGATAGACCAGATTAGCAAGAGTTAGTGCAATAATGAAGGCCACTATGAAAAAAGTTCTAGAGGAAACGAATTTATCGAGTTTGTGAGAGCGAAGGGCTAAAGCCTCAAATACGATGAAATGAAACCTAACTGCCTCTAAAGTTGAGGTAAGACACAGTTGAGCTAGACAAAAGGAAGATTAGTTTAAGAACATACAAGCTTGCAGAAGAATGCGACTCCACGTCACGAATAAGTTTACAAGAGGAGTCAAAGAACTTAAGGGGAACCAAAAAATTTCTAGGAAAAAGAGGGCGCAGATGCCTTTCTGTATATTCCAATCAACTGGATTTAAACTTTCTGCTTCCAGTTTTAGCGAAACGCCAAAACCTCATCCTTTTTTGGACAGGAATAGGAACCTTGACATGCTGAAGATGCAGTAAATGAATGATTGGTAAAACCAATAAGTCCCTCAACTACAGTGATTTGAATCTGGTTTACATCCTGCTTGCTTTTTAGAACAAACGGAGAGATTAGGAATTAGATAATTGGCCTCTCATTCTGATACATTTGCTCAACTTGTCTTAGAAGCTCACGGAACTCAAAGGGTTCATCTTCCTTAACTAAGAATTCAATATAAGGTGATACTGCAGCTTTTTCCTCAATATCAGCATATCTGAAGAGATCACAGACCAGTCTTTGAGCTTCTTGAACCTTTCCTTTGTGGCGAAGACCAAGTATCAAAGAACAGTAACACGAAATTGATGGAATAAAACCATTGTTGAGAATTAGTTTCATGAACCCAAGGCAGTAATCAAAATTTTTCTCCTCACAGAAGTGCTTAATGATCAAAGAACAGACAGATTTGTCAGGAACAAGACCACGTATCACCATATCTTGGACAAGATGACCTGCTTCTGATATTCTTCCCACTTTGCATAAACCCATTGCTAAAGAATTATGCGACTCCACCGTGGAGCCCACACATTCCTTGATCTTATCTAGAAGTTCAAAAGCATGGCCAATATCTATTTCTCTGAAAACATGCTCAGCAAAGTAATCACCATCGTTCTTCGTTATAAGGGAGTATTTAGCTGCTACATCATGGAAAGAGCTCAGAGCTCCTTCCTTGTTGCCTGACATAACAAACCCTGCAAGCAATGCATGGTAGATACGATTGTTTGGTTGAATACCATTTCTAACCATTGAACTCACAATCTTAATTGCACAATCCAACCTACCAGATTTAACATGTGCTTGTACCAGTATAGTGTATGTAATGTGGTTTGGAGATAGACCTATAAGGGGCATCTTGAAGAGAAGAGCATGTGCTTCCTCTACTCCTCCTAGTTGGCAAAGGCCATGGATGACAACTGTATATGTGTAAACATTTGGGAGACACCCACCTTGTTTCATAAGTTCTATCATGTTAAAGGAATCTTTAGTACAACCTACTCGACACAGCCCATCTATTAATATAGTGTAAGTCACTACAGAAGGAACTAACCCATACTTAAACATCTTCCCCACCATTGCATTTGTTTCATTCAACCTAGTTTGTTTGCTGAGAACATCAAGGAATAAGTTGAATATATGTGGGCTCGTCAAACATCTACGGTCAACCATTCTCTCAAAAAGCATAAATGCAGTTCCAACTTCACCAATCTTGCAATACCCATCAATAAGAGCAGTCAATGTTACCTCATCAGGTGATATTCCCTTCTTCGTCATCAAACCCAAAACCCCATTTGCTTCCTCCGGTCTCCCTTGTTTGCAAAGCCCGTCAATTAGGGCAGTACAAGTCAAACCATCAGGTCCAAGGCCAAGTGCTTCCATTGATTTTAATACGTCAAATGCCATTCTAAGTTGCCCTTCCTTGCAAAAACCATCGATCAGAATGTTGTAGGAAACTCGATCAGGCGATAGTCCATTATCAATTACCCTTCTCAGTAGCAACATCGCTTTGTAAGGCTTATTTACAATACAAAGGCCTTCGATTAGCTCATTGTAGGTGCGAATACAAGGTCTGCAATTTCTCCTTTCCATCACACTAAGTAGCTCAAAAGCAGAGACAACCCTCCCTTCCTTGCAGTAACCATTGATTAATGCATTGTAGGTTACTATGCCAGGAAGCAACCCGTCTTTTAACATCTTTCTGAACATCCCATTTGCCTCCTGAATCTTTCCTTCTCCACACAACCTATCTATCAACACCGTATAAGTGTGATTATTCGGTTTACATCCCTTCACAACCATCTCATCTAGCAAGCCTAAAGCCTTGTCAGTCAATCCTATGTCGCAAAGAGCTTTGATGAGGACGGTATAAGTACGCACACTTGGCTGGCAGCCCTTTTCACTCATTTCTTCCTTCAACTGAAACGCCTCTTCAATCTCACCGGCTTCACATATCCCATGAATCAGTACCGAGTACGTTACACCATTGGGGTTACATCCATCCTGCTCAGACATTATGTCAAACACTCGGAAGGCCTCCTTGAGATCACCTACCCTGCAACTACCCAACACCAAGGAGGAACAAATATGGACATCCAAACGAAACCCAACCCTCAAAATTCTTGATAAAACCATCTCAGCGGCTCGAACAAACGCATTCTTGCACAGGGCATTAACAATGGACCTATAATCAACAATGCCAACAACAAACCCATCATCTACCATTCTTCTATACACGAAAAAAGCCGATCGACCCATGCTCAACTTAGCTAAGCACATCAAAAGAGTGCTGTAACTAGGGTAATTAAGCCTAAACCCAACCTCTCGCATTTCATCAAGAGCACCCATCAACTCGACAATCTCAACCTCGCCATTACAACTACACTCTTTAATCAAGAAAACTACGGCCTTATGTGCAACAACAAACAAGTTACGAAAAACGATTAACTTCAACAGATGAAATCTACAGTGGAAATCGTAGCAGTAAGTGGATTGCTTGCATACCCATGTGAAAAAACGCACACCCAGCTCAACGTTGGAGCTGTGGAGTGCAATTACGTTGGAAGCTACGTGGGGAGGCATGTGAGAAACGAGTGGTTTCAAGCGGTTGCTTTGTTCCCAGTTGGGTTGGGTTATCAGAGAAGATATGTGGTGAACGGTGTCGTTCAGAGGAGTTGGGACTGTTTGGTTGGGTGGAGAGGGAAGAGGAGTTGATGAGAACATGGAAAAGGGGTGGGGTTTGTGGACATGAGAAGGATTGAAGCGTGACTTGAGAAGTCTGTTGGTGTGAATCAACATGCAGGTAAGTTTGCACAGGCATGTTTGTGGGTGTACATGGAGAGAGAGAGAGAGAAGTGAGTTTAGAGGTTGGAACAGGAGGGTGAAAGAACTGATGAAATTGTAGGAATTTGAACGAGCAGAAGCGGCGACAGAAAATCAAACCCCTCGATGTGAACAAAAGACTAGGGAAAAATAAAAAAAAATAAAAAAATTTCCCCCTTTGGATCCCTGCTGTAGAAAGATGAGGAAAAATAACAAAATGGAAAATTTCAAAATAACACCTGACCTTTTACACAAATCACAGACAAACATTTGACCTTTTAAAATTATCAAAAAAACACCTGACTTATTTAAAAACTCATCAATTTTACACCCGCCGTTAACTTTCCATCCAAAACACACGGAAATGTTGAAAATGCGCATTTTGGCGCGAATATTGGCAAAATAAGATTAAGGCTCATTTTGGCAAAACACAATATTATACTCATAAACAAGATTAAGGCTCGATTTGGCTTTAAAAGTCAATTAATAACTTAATTTTTGTATTTATTCAAAAGAAAAAAAAATACCCATGACGAATCAATAATAACTTAATTTTGCGTCAATACGAATCAATTAATAACTTAATTGCTTGTTAGTTTTGCGTCAATACGAATCAATAAGTCACAAAAATTACTTAACTTTTCAATCCAAACCCACCCTAAATAAGGAATCAAGCTTTATTTTGTAATTAAAAATACCCATAACTATGCAGCCAAATAAGATTACTCCGTATTAAAACGAAGGAAAAGGCAAAAACAAAAAATATAGAATAGTCAAGCTTAATTTAGCAATTAAATACCCATGACTTGGCACTGTTCACACCTACCCATGACTATTATATGTTTTTTATTTGTGTCTTTTCCTTTGTTTAATACAGAGTAATCTTATTTGGCTGCATAGTTATGAGTATTTAATTACTAAATTAAGCTTGATTCCTTATTTAGGGTGGTTTGGATTGAAAAGTTAAGTAATTTTTGTGACTTATTGATTCATCTTGAAGCAAAACTAACAAATGCGCTTTTTTTCTTTTGAATAAAGACAAAAATTAAGTTATTAATTGACTTTTAAAGCCAAATCGAGTCTAATCTTGTTTATGAGTATAATATTGTGTTTTGCCAAAATGATCCTTAATCTTGTTTTGCCAATATTCGTGCCAAAATGCACATTTTCAGCATTTCTATCTGTTTTGGATGGAAAGTTAACGGCGGGTGTAAAATTGATGGATTTTTAAATAGGTCAGGTGTTTTTTTGATAATTTTAAAAGGTTAGGTGCCTATGTGTGATTTGTGTGAAAGGTCAGGTGCTATTTTGAAATTTTGCCATAACAAAATGAATTTCAACTTCCTCCTTACGTATTTTCTCTCCAACTTTCCTTCTATTTTCTCTCTCGTTTATTTTCTCTTCCTTTTTTTTCCCAAACAGAGTTTTGTCCATCTTCGGACATTTTACAAACTTCTAGTGAGGTATGTGATGCTATAAAAAATGATAGGTCACTTTGATGACCGGACCGTAGAGTCGGCCCTGATTTTTCGAAACTTAAAATGAAAATAAAAAATAGGATTTTTTTTGTTGGACTATAATAAGAAATAAAAAAGTAGGACCACAGCACTTGCTTTAGCTCAGTGCTGGCTTTGCAGGACCAGTTTGTTTTGATTTGTTAAAAGATCGTGTGAAAATTTTGGTTTAATCGAATATTGTTAAGGAGTTGATCAAAACATGTGAGTCTATCGATATAGTTCTACACCCAAGAATTAGATTTTTGATCAAGTACTTGCATTTAACAAAATTATTCTACTAACTCAAATAAGTAATTATTTTTTTAATTAAAAGTGTAATGTGAGAGAATAATCTGTCTCATAAAACGAAAAATAAATACTTAAAAATTAAGTACTTTAACTGACCGGGGGTTCTAATTCTTGCAAAATGAACAATATTAATCATCGTCTATTGATCCGCTGAGTCTAATGAGGCTCAAGTGTGGAGCCTTCCACTGTGAACCGAGACTACGCAAAGGTAGAACACCAAAGAAACTTCGCTGATTTTATCATAAACTTTGATTTCGCTACCAAAAAAAAAAACCGGAACAAATCGATGCGTGTTCTGCGTTGTGTACGTTTTGGTAAAACAATTGGATTTTTGATATGTGTCTTGCAAAATTAACTTTTGGTGAGCCATATTAGAGTCCACATATTAATGACCGGAATTGTGTTTTTTTTTTTTTTTTTTTTCGCAGAACTGATTTGTTACGAGACATGCCAAATTTCTGTCCAATAGAACATGGGTAAGTAGTTAATCGAAAATTTTGATTTCTACTCCTCTCGTTCTACACTCAGGAATTGGATTTTTTAACTAGCCATTGGCAGACCATTACGGATATTCGATTAAAACAAGCTTAACGCCCATATGAGTGCGACCTCATCAACAGCAAACTGGTAGGTAACCACTTGGCTCTTCCTGATAATGCAATTTCTTTCTCTCCCGCGACAGAAAACATACCTTGATACCATAATCTTATCGGAAAAAATAGACATCTTTGCGCGAAAAAAACTAAAAACAAAAAAACCTCAACAAGCGATTATACTGGAAATCAAGCACATTCAGTGCGTAGTTTCGTACAGAACGAACAAACGATCCGCATTTGACTGACACAACCAAACCTACCTGATGACCAAGAACCACCAAATTCTGTCATTTACTTGAAAACACCATGTCTACTGTATCCGCAATACACCAAAGCAGAAGAACACATCACCAAACACCTGACCTTTATGCAGCACCAAGTATCTTTGTATAACCGATCACAAGCATACCCTCTTCAATTCCATAAGAGTAACCCGAAGGATTCCACAAACGAAATTTCAAGGCTCCACAATGATTTTCCCAGTGGCATGACCGTCCATGCTCCTCGCCCAAGCTTCTTCAGCCTTACTCAAAGGATGCTTCGAGTCTATAATGGTCTTAAGCTTCCCTTCCTTCACCAACTGCACAAGATAATCAAGATTCTCACCTTTCGGAACTGCAAAAAGTGGCACCAGCTGCTTCTTCGAGCTTGTCAGTTTCTTCACGGCAGAAGTCATGAAAGAACCAAAACTCGGAGTCAGTTCTATCACCTTCCCATTTGGGCTCAGATTAGGCTCGAAAGCAGAGAAAGGAATGCCCATGGCACCGTGGATAACAGCATCGTATTTCTGGCCGGATGGGCTTTTCAGAGCAGCTCCATCGGGCGTTCTGTAGTCCAATACCTCATCAGCCCCCAAGCCCTTCACAAAATCCAAGTTGCGGGCCCCACAAGTGGCTGTCACGTGCGTGTTTCCTAGCTTCGCTAGTTGAACTGCATAGAGGCCTACTCCACCGGAGGCAGCCGTGATCAGAAGATTTTTCTGTGGTCCACTTCTGTCAAGCTTAACCCCAGCTGACTGGGTAAGGCCCTGGTGGGCTGTAAGGCCCGCGACAGGTAGTCCCGCCCCTTCCGCTGCTGATACCTCAGGAGGCCTTGAAACTGTCAGATTCTCCTTGGCCACAGCAAACTCAGCTAGCCCACCTCCACTCTGTGATTCAATCCGGGGAACATCCAAAAACGACAATAGACAACATTGATCATGTCAAACAATACAAATGTTACTCTGCTGGGCAAAAATAAATAAGAATACAAATGTTATTGAATAATTAAGCGACTCACTTCACCAATATGCCTTTTTCCTTTTTTTAAAAAACAAAGTTCACTCCAGCACACCGAAATTACTTTTTTCTGCACGTTTGGTGATTACCTCCCTTAAAATCATGTAGTCTAATCTAACAGTAAACACTTGCAAGTTGCCACCCATCAAGCAAAATGACATTTTTTGGCCTTCATTTCTTTTTTGGTGTTTAAGTTTGTTTCATTTTAACACGACAAAAATCGTGGCAAGACCTAACATCACAAGTTGACTGATCAAAGAACGAGAAAAAATTGAGTCAACCGGAGCCAACTTAGTTCATAGTTGAACTTGATGCACAGAAACAGTTAGAAGGAGTAAAATAACCTTACATAAGGTGATTTAAGAAAAAGATCTGAGGTGGTTTCTTTTTCTTTTTTTCCCTTTCTGGTAAGTACCTTCTTTTTTCTTTTTTCGTTTTTGAAGAGCTGGTAAGTCCCTTATGATGTTACAAGCTTCTCATCACCTAGGCGAGCCTCAAAAATGATTTTTATGAGATGGCGAGCCTCAACAATGAATTTTATGAGATGACAAGAGTATTTATCGGGTGATGTTATCAACTACTCATGAAAACAAGTTTTGGATCATTCAAAGCTTTCTGACAAGAAGTCTGCCTATGCAGCTTAGCTATTGCTTATTGGTGAATAGACACATGCAAAAACCGGAGAGAAAGGGGAACAAACCATGGAAATATGAGACTTACAAAAGGACTAAGATAGGCTACAACTTTGTCACCAGATTTAAATTTCTTGACTCCAAATCCAACGTCTACTACTTCTCCTGCTACATCAGTAACTGTTCCAACCATAAGAAGAAACAATCAGCCCCAAAAGTAAGTTATAATTCTTCCAACACATCAATATGAGACATACGTCATCAAGTTCATCAAATTGCCAGACAAGACCTTCAAATGTTAATTTCAAAGGTCATATCAGCAACAAAAACATCATAAAGTCGGGGGGAAAGGGAGTTTCAGTTACATGTAACCAACTTCGCAAGACAAAAGATCTTCTAGAATTGAACAATTCATGGAACATTCAACACACAAAGGAGAAAACTTTCAGATAATTCTTTACCTTGTGAATTTGTGTCAATTCTAGAATTTTTTGCCTCCTCTTTTCCACACACCAACTTCATTGTTTGTTCGCATTCAACACATTCCAGAAATTTCCCATTATTGGGGTTATGTCTAGAGGAGAGACGAGTCGTGAGTGGTAACCATTTCAAAGATAGGGAAGACTTCTATAATAGTTTAATATAGTTAAATATAGCTGATTTGAGAGATAATTGCTGGATATGGTTAAAGACGCCCAACCAAATACCATCATGGCACAGTCATGTTCAAGATATCACATTCCCAATGATAGATATACCTTTGGAAAGATCAACTCTTGCCATAATGGTCCCTTTGAGAAAAAGTTCACAATTTAGACGAATAGACTCTATTGAATTTATAAGAGTGAAGGACTAAAGCCTCAAATACAACTAAGTGAAGCATAACCAGTTCTAAAGTTAAGGCAGGACAGCTGAGCTAGAGAAAGAAAAGATACGTATTACAAAATAGAAGCTTGTAAAATGGAAATTCTCAACTTCATGTAAGGAATATTGACCGGTGGTCCCAAAAGTTTAAGCTATTAGGAAATGGGCCCAACAATGTATATCAAGCTATCTAACACCATACATCACCTGCAACCCCTGTCTTGCACATGCAGATGCAAATTTTAATAGATAGAGTGAACCAGAATACGAATGGGAGAAGTAGAATGCTAACTGAGAACAAATGGAAATAGAGAGACTGGAAACCAAGACCTCTCCCAACCTAAGTTTTGATACCATGTTAAGTTACCAGTGGTCCCACAAGCTTAAGCTTTAGGAAATGGGTCCAACAAAGTATATCAAGCAATCTAACAAATACACTCATAATATGCGTCAACGAACTTACCGGGTATGTAAGGAAATTTGGAAGGTAAAATAGGACGCAGCATGCCTTTCTGCATTTTCCAATCAACTGGATTCAAACTAGCTGCTTCAACTTTTAGCAAAACCTCATACTTTTTTGGGGTAGGAACAGGAACCTCAACATGCTGCACGATGCATTATATGCAACTTTAAACTGATTGATAAAAGGATAAATTTATTAACCACAATGAATCCTTTTGTCAAGCTTCAGCAATTTACTCAATCAGATGCAAGTGTCAAACTATCAAAAAGAAATTCCAGGATCCATTGGAAAGTTTGAGGGTCAAAATTCATCCTCTCTTCTATTTCTACTCCCAAAGAACTCGACAACAAAAGCATAATCAGATTAAGCAAGAAAAAATTACTCTTTTTCAAACTTCAAAAACATGATCTCTACTTCTGTATTTAGAGGTCGTTGTGTGCTTTCATATCCTCAACGAGGAAGGCTAAAGTTCATATTTGAATGAATAAATTAAGACCAAGCAGTACATTAGCATCCAATGGGATAAGAGGGAAAATTGCCCATACCAACACCGCCGCCCCCCCTTCAGAGATTAGTAGTTACTTCAACGGTGTCAAGGCAAAACAACATCATAAGCCACCTCCCTCTCCGTTGGCAGAGATTTAATATGCTAAATAGCAGCTTCCAACTTCTGATTGCTGAAAGAGGGAAAGAATTTATGCAGCATGCCTGGAATTTCCACAGTAACTTCTACTGAAAGGAGAAAAGGGTCTAAATTTGGAAAAATGACCTTACTATCTCCAATTCTTACCCTTTTTTCTACCCAAACTCAAAATTTGAGTAAAAACACTAAAATCTCATCCCCTCATCCCCAATGGCATCCGAGTCACAAAAAAAAAATTCCCCAATGGCATATCCTTTGCCTACCCTTTTTCTTACCCAAACGAGGGAAAACCCATATCCAACCCTTTTTTCTCAATACATATTCTCACTTTCTTATTAGTTTTTAGTAATGTGCCATTTCGACAGAAAATGTGGAGGGAAAACATACAAAACTATTGATTTGGGTAGAAGAAATAAAAGTTTAGCATTGGAGAAGGCATACCCAAATTTGGATTAAAAAAATGGGTCAGGGCTGGACATACTCTTAGGTGATTACTTATTTTATTCAACAGAACTTTGCCTTTCTCATTCTCTTAACAGACTAAATGAATGAGAATTTTGAGATGGATGTGTGATAAGACTTCGGGAGTTAGAATAAGAAAGAAGACCATTCTTGGAATGATAGGGAGAGCACCAATTGAACATAAAATGAGAGAAAATAAATTAACTTGGTTTGGACATGTCCATCATAAATCGACCCATACTGTACTTAGGAGTGATATGGTTACGGTTGATGGTAAAACGAAGGGGAGGGTAGACAAAAATTGTCATTAGAAGCAGTAGCTCGAAGGAATCTATGTTTTTTTAATATCATGAAACATGACGCCCTCAACAAAAGTAACGTCACAAAACTCTATGGGAATAACGAATACATGTAGGTAACTGCCAACCAAATTGATTGAGACATACGGCTTTAATTGGTCTCATTTGGTTATTCTCTTAGACTGACTGCACTTTATAGATAATCTACTAGTGCCTCAAGATATACTGTTGTGTATGCTTGTTTGAGTTCGAGATGAACTCTATCCTTGTGTAATCAAACAAATGAATCTCACGTACTTTAGGAGCCAAAACCGAACAGATGGTTGATCCTTTCTTGCAGCCACGCTTTTTTTTTTTTTTTTTCAGGTATTGCTTCGACCTCAGGCAGAGACACTCTTTTCTTCAGGCACAATTTTCTTATAACTCGCAATCAAAGATGCTTTCAGTTGGGTTTTTTTTTTTGGGTACGTAGGAAATTAAAGATGCTTTCAGTTCAGCCACTTTCCTATTACTTTGCTTTTTCAGGCTCATGAAAATCCCACATCAAAAGACAAATGGACATGACAATTTCTTGCAAAGGACAATGAAACACAATTTGAAGCACTTTTCCCAATCTTATCTTTAGCATCTATAATTAGCAACGAACATCTTCTATTCACCATGTAACCATTTACCAGAAATTAAATGCCACATTTGAGTGGTCCAAAATGACAGTGCCTCCCCAGACCCCGCAATGGTGGGAGTGCCTCACCGTGCTGTGAAGATATGGAAAACCTAAATCTTATTAGGGCAACATCTCTGCACCATAGAAAGGTACTCCGTTTTGCCTGGGCCATAAAAGCCTATAGTTTTCCCTTTTCATAACTTGGGGGTCTGGGCCACTTCGCGCATAACTTGACTAAGCCAGGGGACCACCGTCCCACTAGCGGGGCCCAATTAAAGCTAGGAAAAAGCCCGGTATGAACTGCCCCAGGAAATTTCAGACCTATGATAAGAGATTAAAAGCATATAGTTTGACTACATTAAATTCCTTTTCGGTCTTTAATTTCACCCACACTAAACCTCAAGTCCTCACAGGCTTGTTCGTTTGGGGCACTCGAAAGTCGAAACCCTCGCGCACGGTACCCAACAAATTTTCTCAGTCTCTATCAACTTATTACACTTTAAAAACCTCTCTCAAAACCCAAATTGAACATCCTCCACATGACCCAGAAAAAAGGGTCTTTGAAATTTGAATTACAGAATTTCAGAAGAAATTGAAACACTCAGAGGACCAGTTAGATAGGAAACACGGCAGAAACGAAATTACCTTCAAACCAGCGGTTCCTCCTCCGTAGTGGTCGTACTGAACCGCATGCATCAGTTTTCCGGCCATTTTGCCTTTGATTGATTCTCCTCTCTGAAATATTCTCTCCAAAAATTTTAACTGTTTTGCCATCCGTGTTTTTTTTTTTTTTGGTCTTCAGTGATTTTTTTCTCAAATTTTTTACAGCAGCGACAAGACAACAATGAAGTATGCAAAAGCAGAGTAAAACTGTGCGGATTTGGCGAGTAGAAGTTTCTGAGAGAGAGAGAGAGAGAGAGAGAGAGAGAGGAGAGCGGGAAGAAAGAATTTATAGCAGCGACAAGACAATGAAGTGTGCAAAAGCAGAGTAAAACCGTTTGGACTTCTCTCCCAAGCAACCGCAGAAACGTGATGTGTCAATTGTCACCATCGTGTAAAATGATGATAGTAAACTTACTAAAACGAAACGAGAATTGATTTTGGCACTCTTTTTTTAGTGCAAAGTAATAATTTGTAAAGCGCCAAAATAAATCACTGTCCGAACAAATACTAGTCAAAATGCCTAATTTCGAGTTGTTTTTTATTCATATGACAAGAAGTTAGGGTGTGGTCCATTAAATAAAATAAGTATTGATTTTTTGAATTAAATATGATATATTGTGAGAGAATGATTTGTCTAGCAAAGTGAAAAATAAGTACTTAAAAATAAAAATTTTAGCGGAATGAATACGATATATTGTAAGAAAATAATTTGTCTCGTAAAGTGACCAAGTACTTAAAAATAAAAATCTTAGTGGAATGGGACCTTATTGCCTGAGTATATTTTATTACAAGTATTGCTACACACGCAACTTTAAAATAAAAATCCAGACACAATTATCGAACGGTTAGTTGTGTTTAAAATTTTTTTCGACCAAATACATATAATTATGGAACGGTGAGTTGTGTTTAAAATTATGTGTAGACTTTCTGTTAAATTATATAGTCTTGTTTTCATGAATTCTATGTGTAATAAAAAAAAAAACAAAACAAAATTTCCTAAGTATCAAAAAACAAAAATAAATCGAAGGGTGCAATATTTTTTTGCGATGGAGACAACATAGAAAGACCAACTTGTCCCTCACACATGGACGTGACGAGAGGCATGACGATTTTCAAGTTGCCAATGACTTGTTGGCCAATTCACTCCCAGAAAATGGAAGAAAATCACCACATCATATCGAGTTTTTTTAATCAGAAGGAAACTTTATTTTACTTTACATACATTATTGATAGAGAAGATAGAAAAATAATTTTGAAAAATGATAAGTACGTGTACTCTGTTGCAGTGGTATTCTAAGAGCACCCACTTTGTGCATATATTACTAAAGATTAGGTCTGTCTCCAATCATCCCCGCCTATACCCTTAATAACTGGGGACTAGATGGGTTATGTTATGTTGTTGTATAAGCACGCGTACTCGGCTAGCAACCCTTTTCACTGATTTCTTCCTTCAACTGAAATGCTTCTTCAATCTCCCAGGCTTCACATAGCCCATGAACCAGCAAAGCGTACGTTACACCATTGGGGTTACATCTATCCTGTTCAGACAATGTGTTAAGAACTCGGATTGAAATATGGAATAAAGATGAGCATAGCCCATGAACAAGCCTAGTGAGAGTACTTTTGACTAAACAGGGAATCAAGCACATTCACAGAGTACATAGTTTCGTACAGAACAAACGATCCGCATTTGACTAACACAACCAAACCTAGCAACCTGATGACCAAGAACACCATGTCTACTGTCATTGACATGAAAACATACTGTCATTTACATGAAAACACCATGTCTACTGTATCCGAAACACAACAAAGCAGAAGAACGCATCACCGAACACCTGACCTTTACACAGCACCTAGTACTTGTCTAACAGATCGATCACATCCATACACTCTTTAATTTACATAAAAGTAACCCGAATGATTCCACAAACGATATTTTCAAGGCTCCACAATGATTTTCCCGGTGGCATGACCGTCAATGCTCTTCGCCCAAGCTTCTTCAACCTCACTCAAGGGATGCTTCGAGTCTATAACCGTCTTAAGCTTCCCTTCCTTCACCAACTGCACAAGATAATCAAGGTTCTCACCTTTCGGAGCTACAAAAAGCGGCACCAGCTGCTTCTTAGACCTTGTCAGTTTCTTCAAGGCAAAAGTCATGAAAGAACCAAAACTCGGAGTCAGATCTATCACCTTCCCAGTTGGGCTTAGATTAGGCTTGAAAGCAGAGAAACGAGTGCCCGTGGCACAGTGGATAACAGCATCATATTTCTGGCCGGATGGGCTTTTCAGAGCTGCCCCATCAGGTGTTTTGTAGTCCAATACCTCATCAGCCCCCAAGCCCTTCACAAAATCCAAGTTGCGGGCCCCACAAGTGGCCGTCACGTGTGTGTTTCCTAGCTTCGCTAGTTGAACTGCATAGTGGCCTACTCCGCCAGAGGCAGCTGTGATCAGAAGATTTTTTCGTGGTCCACTTCCATCAAGCTTGACCCCAGCCGACTGAGTAAGCGCCTGGTGGGCTGTAAGGCCAGCAACAGGTAGGCCCGCGGCTTCTGCTGCTGATACCTCAGGAGGCCTTGGAACTGTCAGATTCTCCTTGGCCACAGCAAACTCAGCTAGACCACCTCCACTCTGTGTCCAGGGAACATCCAAAAACAACGATAGAGAAAATTGACCATGTCAAACAATAAAAATGTTGCTCTTGAATAGTTAAGCGACTCTCTACACCATAATGCCGTTTCCTTTTTTTTTTTTTTGTAACAAAGTTCAGTCCAGCACACCGAGATTGCTTTTTTCTACACGTTCGGTGATTGCCTCCCCTTCAAATCATCCAGTCTAACGGTAAGCACTTGCCACCCATCAAGCGAAATGACATTTTTTGGCCTTCTTTTCCTTCAATTTTTTTTTTGTGGTGTTTAAGTTTGTTTCATTTTAACACGACAAAAATTGTGGCAAGATTTAACATCAAAAGTTGACTATGATCAAACAATGAGAAAAAAATTGAGTCAACCAGAAAAACTGTATAACCAACTTAGTTCATGGTTAATGCATATTGCATAGAAAGTTAGAAACAGTGAAAGGAGGAAAATAACCTTCGGTAAGGCGCTTTAAGAAAAAGATCTGAGGTTGTTTTCATTTTTTTCCCTTTCTGGTAAATACCTTCTGATGTTACAAGCTTCAAAGGAAACTGCCTCATCTAGAGGCAAGCCTAAAAATAATTTCTATGAGATGGCAAGCCTCAACAATGAATTTTATGAGATGACAATAGTAGTCCTCGTGAAAACAAGTTTTGGATCATTCACAACTTTCTGACAAGAAGTCTGCCTCTGCAGCTTAGCTATTGCCTTTTGGTGATTACAGGCATATGCAAAAACCGGAGAGAGAGGGGAAATGAGACTTACAAAAGGACTAAGATAGGCTACAACTTTGTCACCGGGTTTAAATTTCTTGACTCTAAATCCAACCTGCACTACTTCTCCTGCCACATCAGTTACTGTTCCAACCATAAGAAGGAAACAATCAGCCCAAAAGTAAGTTCTAATTCTTCCAACTCATCAATATGATCAAGTTCATTAAGTCCTTCAAACGTAAATTTCAAAGCTCATATTAGCAACAAAACATCATAAAGTCGGGGAAAGGGAGTTTCAATTACATGTATGATGTAACCAACTTACCAAGACAAAAAATCATCCAGAATTGAAAAATTCTTGGAACATTCACCCGACATTGGTCAGTGTTAACACAAAAAGAAGAAACTTTGAGATAATTTACGACTTTGTGAATATGTGTCAATTCTAGGATCTTTTGGTCCTCGTTTCCACACACAAACTTCATTGTTTGTTCCCATTCAATACATTCCAGAAATTTCCCATAATTGCGGTTATGTCGGGAGGAGAGGAGTGTCGTGAGTGGTAACCATTTCAAAGATAGGGAAGACCATATGTAACACTCAAACGCTCTTATCAATCTTGAAATTATCTACTATAATAGTTTGATATAGCTGATTTGAGTGTTAATTGCTGGATCTTTATGTATAAAGACACTAACCAAAATATACCATCATGGCACAGTCATGTTCAAGATATCACATTCTCGATGACTGATATGCGTTAGATGATAGACCAGTTCTTGCCATAATGAAGGTCCCTATGAGAAGAAGTTTACAATTTAGACAAATAGACTTTATTCAGTTTACTATAAAAGTGAAGGACTGAAGCCTCAAGTACAACTAAATGAAACATAACCAGCTCTAAAGTTAAGGTGAGACAGCTGAGCTGGAGAAAAAGAAGATACTTATTAGAACATACAAGCTTGTGAAAAGGAAATTCGCAACTTCATGTAAGGACTTCATCTACAATATGAGTCAACGAACTTACCAGGTATGTAAGGAAATTTGCAAGGTAAAATAGGACGCAGCATGCCTTTCTGCATTTTCCAATCAACTGGATTTAAACTAGCTGCTTCCACTTTTATCAACACCTCGTCCTTTTTTGGGGCAGGAGCAGTAACCTCGACATGCTGCACGATGCATTAAATGTGACTTTAAACTGATTGGTAAACGGATAAATTAATTAACCACAGTGACTCCTTTTGTTAAACTTCAGCAATTTACAAGTGATGGATATTCTCATACACATCAGATGTAAGTGTCAAACAATCAAAACGGGGTCAAACTTCATCCTCTCTTCTAATTCTACTCCCAAAGAACTCACAGAAGCATAATCAGATTAAGTGAGAAAAAATTAAAAGATGTCATTTTCAAACTTCAAAAACATGATCTGCACTGCCTCATTTACAGGTGTTTATAAATCCAACCTCCACTACTTCTCCTGCTACATCAGTAACTGTTCCAACCATAAGAAGGAAACAATCCGCCCCAAAAGTAAGTTCTAATTCTTCCAACTTATCAATTTATGGTTGAAACAATCAGCCCCAAAAGTAAGTTCTAATTCTTCCAACTTATCAATATGAGACATACATCATCACGTTCATTAAATTCCTAGAAAATTCGTTCGAACGTAAATTTCAAAGCTCATATTAGCAACAAAACATCAAAATGTCTGGGGGAAAGGGAGTTTCAGTTACATGTAACCAACTTAACAAGGCAAAAAATCTTTGTTTGGTCTCGTAGCTCTGGCTTGGTTATTCCCTTAGACAGACTAAACTTTATAGTTAATCTACGTGTTCCATAGGATTTACCATTGCGTAGTTGGAGAAAGTGTCTTTTTGATTCTTGAACTCTATGCTTGTGTAATCAAGTATATGAATCTCGCATACTTTATAGGAGCCAAAACCGAACAAATCGTTGATCGTTTCTTGCAGAAACACTTTTTTTTAGGTACTGCTTCGACCTCAGGCAGATACACTAATTTCTTCGGGGACAATTTTCTTATAACTGCCATCAAATTTCAGTTCTTTTTGTTTTTTGGGGGTACTTTGGAAATTAAAGATGCTTTGAGTTCAGCCACATTCCTATTACTTTGCTTTTTCAGGCTCATGAAAATCCCTGATCTAGACAAATTGACATGACCACTTCTTGCATGGGAGTCTAGGACCAAAAAAAAAAAAAAAGTATTTGAACCACTTTCCCCTACCATCTTTAGCATCTATAATTAGCAATAAACATCTTCAACTCAAATCGAAGGACCATGTCACCACATGGAGGAACCGGGGATGCTGCAAAACACCTCCCTGTAGAGCACCCTACAGGGCGCATCCAAATCGTCCATCTCCACAATCAATGGTCCGGATTGAAAACTCTAATAGGGAAGAGTTAGTTTTCAATCTGGACCGCTGAAAACGTACACTTTTGGACGGTTTAGATGGCCCTGCACTCTACAGGAGCTGCTTTGCAGCATCCACGGATCCGTCACGATATACCATACCATAAGAAAAATGCCACATTTGAATGGTCCAAGGCAACAGCCCACATAATCTGGAAACACTGGATCTTATTAGGGCAACATCCCCGCACCATAGAAAGGTACTCCGTTTTGCCTAGGCTATATTATATCTTTATAGTTTTTTTTTTTTTTTTGGTAACTAGCTATAAATAGTTGACTTCACTAAATTCATTTTAGGTCTAATTTCATTGAAACAAAACCTCATATGACAGAGAGAACAAATAAATGTCGTGTTTGGATGAGTTTTTGAGAAATTTTGTAGGGTTATGAGTGGAGAGAGAAGTGAAAGTAATGATCGGAAGTAAAGGTAATGAATGGAGAAAAATAAAGAGAAATGTGAATAATGATTAAAAATAGGGTGTAAATAATGATTAAAAATAGAGGTAACACGGAGTAAGTGGAGTAAGTGTTTTTTAAGTTGAGAAATTTTTTTCAAATAACAATCCGAACAAAGAAAAATATTAATCCTACATCAGTAGATTAATAAAAACAGGTCTTCGATCCCAAGCCGACCTGTGTCGGAAATTTCTCTTATTTACCAACCAATTATATATTCCCGAATTCATCGTAGTATACTCAGCCAACCAATTAGATAGGAAACAGGGAAAAGGAAGAAGAAGAAAGATAGTATTACCGTCAGACCAGCGGGTCCTCCCCCGTAGGAGTTGTATTCAACCGCGTGCATCCTTTTCTCGGCCATCAATGGAAATTGCAAATGTCTACAGACTGCGAGAGCGATGTAGCGGAAGCTAATGACGAACAGAACTATTTAATCGAGTTTGAAATCCGTTGATTCGTAACGAATACACGGAGATCAAAATCTTTCTCTAAACCTGTTTAGTCAAAGAATACACAGGAATAAATGCATCAAACACTCTGTTGATTCCGTAGAATACCAAAGAATTTGAAATAAAGAGATTAGGGCTCTCTATAATTTTATCAATCAAAAATCCCCTATAAACGATTACACAGTGCTGGTTATATAGAGAAAAAATAACACCTTCTCAGCTCTCTAGAGTTAAGAAAAAAGAAACAAATCAAATCCTCCCAAATCCTCCCTGGAGTTAAGGAAATGAAACAAATCAAATCTTAAACAAAAAGGAAAGAATTTAAACGAAACGTAGAAACAAAAATCAAATGCTTGGATATAGTAAATAAGGACTTAAATATGCTAAAAGTTGAAATCATTTTCGGATTCGCCGGTCTTCAACGAGCCTTTCCATGTTTGGGTCCGGATTTTTATGTACTCCCTCCGTCCCAATTTACTTGTCACTTTTTGGAGTTCGTGCCACTTTTCAATTGATTATATCTTGTAATTTATAATATTTTAGGTGATTTTGAAAACATTGTATTATAGAACAAATCGAGATCTATCAAACAAGATCCATAGTGGATATAAAATTCATTACCAATTTAAAGATATAACTAATTCTTTTTTCCAGTTGAAATAGAACTGTGACAAGTAAATTGGGACGGAGGGAGTACTCTTTAACTATAACTATGTAATCCGCATCAGAGAGTGTATTTGAGAGAGAGAGAGAAAGAGAGAATTTAGCAGCGACAACGGTGGAGTGTGTACGAAGCAGAGGAAAACTGATTGGGACCTCTCTCGCAAGCAACCGCAGATACGTGACGTGTCAATTGGTATCATCGCCATTTTCTTTACGGACCCTTCTAGGGACACCATACCGAAATTGCACCGGTCGCCGTGCAAAGCCCACTTTGGTTCCATATGGATGATTCGAATCGTTCAATAATTTTTATAAAAAAAATCCGTAATAAATCAACTCAATCCAATATAACTAGGTGCTCGATCAATCTTCCCATTTTTCATTCAGATCACCAAATTTTTTGATCCAGATGTAAATGGAAAGGGTAGATCCAAAGCCGGCTTATAGCGAAGGCGAGGGAAGCGGGCACTTCTGGCCCTTGAAAAAAATAAAAAATGAGAGTCCCAAATTTTTAGGATTCCTATATATAGGACTGCCCAGGACGTGTTTTGATAATTAATATCCGTTAAGAATAAGTTATGAACATTTGTTAATATTGAAAATGTCCTTGGTGGTATTAATTATTAAAATATGTCTTTTGCCATCGTTTTCCCATGTATATATGGTCCAAAAAAAATTGCACTAACCTCCTTTACACAAAATAGGCCTAAATTATGGAATTATTCATTAGAAACACTAACGCGTTAAAAAAGAAAAAAGAAAAAAACATAATTATATGGTTCTATTTTGTAATGGTAAATCTTTTGTATTGATTTTTTTTTTATGACTCTTTGTAAACCACTTTTATATGAAAAATATATGGTGGCTTCGTTCAAGAGATTCGCTTCCAATCTCCAAAACATGACCGCTTCTTGCATAGGAGTCTAGGACCAAAAAAAAAAAAAGTATTTGAACCACTTTCCCCTACCATCTTTAGCATCTATAATTAGCAATAAACATCTTCAACTCAAATCGAAGGACCATGTCACCACATGGAGGAACCGGGGATGCTCAAAAATAGCTCCCTGTAGAGCGCCTTACAGGGCACATTCAAACCGTCCATCTCCATAATCAATGGTCCGAATTGAGAATTTCTCAATCCGTACAGCTGAAAACGTACACTTTTGGACAGTTTAGATGGTCCTACAACACTCTACGGGAAACTGCTTTGCAGCATCCACGGATCCGTCACAATATGCCATACCATAAGAAAAATGCCACATTTGAGTGGTCCAAGGCAACGGTCCACATAATCTGGAAAAACTGGATCTTATTAGGGCAACATCCCCGCACCATAGAAAGGTACTCCGTTTTGCCTAGGCTATATAATCTTTATAGTTTTTTTTTTGTGTGTGGGGTAACTAGCTATAAATAGTTGACTTCACTAAATTCATTTTAGGTGTAATTTCACTGAATGGTGCTACTGGTACAATTTGTACCAGTGTGTACAAATCCCATTTTTGTCCCATTTTTGGTCTCAAAAAAATGATCGAAACTGTTCATTTTGTTTAAAATACTCTATTTTTGGCTCCTGCAAAAAATAAGCTCAATTTGATATCGGTTAAGACATCTACAAAATGTCCAACTTTGTTCTAGAATTCAATCCTGAATGGATTGAATTCTAGAGCAAAGTTGGATGTTTTGTAAATACTCTTGACGATACTGGATTGAGCTTATTTTTAACAGGGATCAGAAGCAAAGTATTCAAACAAAATGAGCGACTCCGATCATTTTTTTGAGACCCAAAATGGATCCAGAAAAGCGTTTGTACCCAATGGTACAGATTTTTCATCTGTACCATTAGACCTTTTGAATTTCACTAAAACGAAACCTCATATGACAGAGAGAACAAATAAATGTTGTGTTTGGATGGGTTTTTGAGAAATTTTGTAGGGTTATGAGTGGAGAGAGAAATGAGAGTAATAATAGAAAGTAGAGGTAATGATTGGAGAAAAATAAAAAGAAATGAGAATAATGATTGAAAATAAGGGGTGAATAATTAATGAAAATAGAGGTAACACAAAGTAAGTGGTTTTTAAGTTGAGAAATTTTTTTCAAATAGCAATACGAACAAAGAAAAATATTAATCCTACATCAGTAGATTAATAAAACCAGGTCTTCGATCCCAAGCCGACTTGTGTCGGAAATTTCTCTTATTTACCGACCAATTATATATTCCCGAATTCATCATAGTATACTCAGCCAACGGAGAAATTCTTCGGTGCAGAGGGCACCGGACAGCACCAGCTGTCCGGTGCCGAGCACGCATCTCTACTGTCCAAACGTGTTTTGGACGGTTCAAATCTGTTTGGTCTTAATAGGGTGTTTTGGTAATTTTACACTTAAAAATTATCCAAACAGATTTAGACCATCCAAAACACGTTTGGACGACCGAGTTGGTGCTTAGCACCAGCTATCCGGTGCCCAGCCGGCACTGGAGAATTTCTCCAATTAGATAGGAAACAGCGGAAAGGAAGAAGAAGGAAGATAGTATTACCGTCAGACCAGCGGGTCCTCCTCCGTAGCAGTTGTATTCAACCGCGCGCATCCTTTTCTCGGCCATCAATGGAAATTGCAAATGTCTACAGACTGCGAGAGAGAGAGAGAGAGAGAGAGAGAGAGAGAGAGAGAGAGAGAGAGAGAATTTAGCAGCGACAACAATGGAGTGTGTACGAAGCAGAGGATAACTGATTGGGACCTCTCTCGCAAGCAACCGCAGATACGTGACGTGTTAATTGGTATCATCGCCATTTTCTTTACGGACAGCCATACCAAAATTGCACCGACTGCCGCCGTGCAGAGCCCACTTCGATTTCACACAGATGATTCGAATCGTTCAATAATTTTTATAAAAAAAAATCCGTAAAAAATCAACTCAATTCAATATGAGTAGATGCTCGATTCATCTTCCCATTTTTTCATTCAGATCACCGAATTTTTTGATCCGGATGTAAATGGAAAGGGTAGATCGACCACTTATCCATATCGAATTGAGCTAACTTTTGGTAGACCTACTCGGTTTCTTTTTTTTAACAGTTCAGATCATCCGTGCGGGACCCGGAGTGAGCCCCGCACAGCAGGGCGGTGCAATTTCAACTCCGGATCCCGCACGGCGGGCGGTGCAATTTCGGTCCGCCACCTCGGTGGCCTTAGCTTTACCGAAAGGACTGTCTTTACCAGAATAAATTAGTCCAAACGCAATTTCACTCCAAGAACAATAACTTGAAGAAAAACACAGTTCCAAAAAAAAAAAAAAAAACTTGAAGAAAAACACCTGGCATTAGATGTTGACGGAAAAAGTTTTCCCGATTTAGTAACAGAAATAAGGTTTTTTTTTTTTTTTTCCAACAACGAAAGGAATCTAACGAAAAAACAAAAGGCTCGCCTGCAAATAAATCAATTTTTCGGGGTCTTGATTCCGGTTTTTTTGATTGGGTAACTTCCTTTTTATTTATTTCCTTTATACAAATACAGGAGAGAGTAGAATTAATGGGAAATTTCTTGTAATAAGAAAAGAGAAATTATTGCAGATAGATCATAAATTTTTTTGTTGAATAGATTATTTATTATGACGGCTTTTATTTTTATTTAAATGTTACTATCACGGGAGTAATATTGAGTGTAACTCACTGCAATATTTGTAAAACAATGCTAATGTATATATTATTAATTAATATTAATACTAAAAAAAAAAGAAAGTTCTCTCCTTGATAAATTCTCTCAAAATAACAAGTATAAAACGTAACTGTATCCACTTGAATATGAGATGATATCTTAGTGACAGTATCTCAATGGACAAACCACTACGTGCAAAATAGGCATGATAAAAATAAATCAGATCCTCTCCTGTCTAAATTTTGAACGAGAAAAAATTAGGGGTGAACATAGTCCGGATTAATTTGATTTTATAGTAAACCAAGAATCAAACCAATACTTACGGATTATGAATTTAGACCAACCCACAAAAGGCATAGAACCAAACCAATCCAAACCATTAAAGTACGGTTTGATTTTGGTTTTAAATCACGGTTTGCTTTGAATTAAGCTATTATTTTCAAAAAATATTTAAAGTACTTAAAGTTACAAAGATAAATTTAAAGAAAACTTATATTAAAATCAATTACATTCAAATTATCAAAACACACTAACATCAACCAACTAATTAAGAGTGGAATACCACAATTGCCTCAAATCTTAGTAGTGAAGGAATTATAGGAATTGAATTTAGAGAAATTTAGGAATTGGGCAGTGTAAGTTGACTAATCTGGTAATTCTATGTGTTTTTTGTGTATGATAAATTGATAATCATAGGAAATTAGGAATGAGTTGTGATATATAGAAGTTTAGTCTAAATTATCTTGGCAGAGAAGGAAAACTAAATATTGCGGTGAATTTAATAGAATCAATAAATTAGAAAAGTAGTTGACTACGGCTCCAATATTTAAATTATATGTGTATATATATATACTAGAGTTTGTATTTGTACTCCTTTTGGACAAGTCGCGCAACATTAATTCAAATTGTGTCCTTTTTTGGGTAAGTTTGGCGATGAGGTTTCTCCATTGATTTTGGAGTCTATTTCGACTGTAAAATGACAGGTTCTACAGAGACCAGCGCACTATCGCAAAGACCAAATAAGGGGGCTTCTTGTTTCTGTTGTTATTTCTTTCTTCTCCTCACTTTGTGGATTATTTCTCTCATTTTATGGAGCTTTTGTACCCCTCTGAAGTTAAAGTTGTTTCGAATTTTGAGGATTTAAACTTGTGTTCATATTTGTTGGCTTGGCCTACTCATTTGTTGGGGTCTCATCCGAAACGTTAGCTCTTCCAAAGGGGCACTCAACCTCCGTATTTAACTACCAGCCGAGAAAGGAGAAGAAGCTACTCCACTATAGGGGGGGGGGGGGGGGGTTAGAAGAGCTTTTCTTCTACATATGCTCGATCTTACCCCTTCTTCCTTGACTGACCCTATTCTCCAGTTGTATTTTTTTTATTAGCAAAGAAAGGATTTTGGCGATCTTTGTGTTCATGGTTTTGCTTGCAAGTTTGCAGTATGTGTTATTTGGGTCTTTATTCTATTTTAGCCTAAAACGCTCATGTCTAGATGTAGGTGGATGTAGTTCGTTTGTGTTGTGATCGATGCAAACTTGCCGTTTGGCATTATGAATAAAATTTATGTTGTTTAATAACAAAAAACGTAGTCTATAGTTGGTATATGAGCTTTTCATAATGCTAGTTTTTTCTGTATCACTATCATCAATCCGCATATTCCATTGTAAAAAGATGATGAAAATGTGAATGGACGACAAGAGTAATCAAACTTTTTAATGATTTCCAGAAAGGATGTAAAAGTTGGGTTGTCGTTTCCAATTCTGTAGGGTAATCAATAGGTCCTAAAGCAATGTTGAACAAAAACTTTGCTTAATTTCCTCATTGGCTACATCCTAAATGTGCCGAGACGACGACTTCCGAGTCTTTGAACAAAACTTGCCTCAGTGGCAGTGTCTCCTCGTTGGTTACTGAATGTATAGTGTATTGTCAATTATGTATAACTAGTACTAACCCGTGCCTACAGCACTACGCATCTCAGTTGGATAGGGATGACAATTGTGTGATTTAGGTAAAAATCATGGGCATTTAACCGGGAAGTGGGAGGATGCATTACAGCCTTTAGATCAAATGAATCTAAGCCGTTCCAACAACTTGTCCCCACACCCTTCTATTTTATAATAGAGATATGTGTGTGTGTATGTATTATACGGTTTGGATCGGTTTGGAACCATAACCATAAATGCGAATCCACAAACCAAACCATATAACGCAGTTTCTAAGTTTTTTAAACCATGATCAAACCATATTTCTAAAAACCCGAACCAAACCTTTCGGTTTGGATTGGATTCTCAGCTTAACAAATTATTTGCTCACCCCTATAGAAAACAGTTCAAATTCAAACCGTTCATTGGAACAATTAATAATTCGGATTTGCCTAGAAACTCCTACCAGTCAAAATTAACAATTATCGGTAAAAGTCTTTTTGAGCCAATCCGAACTATTGATTTTTACAACGAAAGAGATCGCTTGACTAATTTAGCGTCCAAGCCCAATAGAACGGTATGGGCTACAAGTCATATATTCACCAGTGGTCCCAGTGGGGCACTTCGCTTACATCTCTTCCAATTTTCAACTTCCATCTGGTAACAGCCTAACAGCAGAGTAGCCTCCAAGAAAAAAAAAAACACAAAAAGTCTACGAACATAACTTTCCATACAACTGTGTTGGGAGGGCCATCCGATGTATTCGAGTTCACGTGTATCGAACAGTTTTAACCATAGTTGCGTCCGCACTCCACCGTTGCATTCTAAAATTTTGTGATCATCATTTTACGTGGGGGAGAAGGATCAATCAAATTGCAATGCACGAACTTCGAACAAACGATTCTGTACCTAACATTACCTTCCAGTAGAAAATGACAATAGCTCATGAACAACTATAGAGACCTTTCAAATAAAAAAATAAAAAAATAAAAAAAAATCTATTGAGGCAAAACTCAAACACCCAGAAAATGAGAACTTGATAATTAATTCTATGGAAAGTCTACAATACACACCCCTTATTCAGGTACATATTGTTGTAAAATTGATTATTGATAAATAATAACTCCATCCGTCCTAGATTTGGTCCACTATATATGAAAAAACGCACAATTTTTGGATGAAAAACAAAAGTACTCCCATGAAATTTTTTTAAAATTTCTTAATACCAAATTAAAGAACTAAAATTGATTCTGAAATTTAAAAAATTATGCACAGAAAACACTTTGTTTGGTTATTAGTTTTGAGAGATAAAAAAAGTTCTATAAGTTTGCTCATTTTTTTTTTGGTCTTTAGTAAATTTTTTTAACGTTTGAACAAACTCTTTTACTTTTTGAGTAGTAGTACGCCATATAAATCTAAAAAGTAAAAAATTTGATAAAAAATCACTAAAGACAAAAATACAAATTAATGACAAAACAGTCAAAAAGTTTGAAAAGAATATTCCTGAGCGTAGAACCAACCATTCAAGACGGAGGGGTATGCTATTTGAACACAAGAATTAAGTTTTATTGACAAAAGAATATTCTACTCCCTCCGTCCCATTTGCATTGTCCATTATTTCTTTTTCACTTTTTTGTCTATTGCGTATATCTTTCAATCTATAATATTTTTCATGAATTTGACATCTTTATATTATAGAACAAATTGAAATCTATCAAATAAGATCCATATTGCATATTTTTTGAGATTCATATTGGAAGATATAAGCGATTGAAAACTGACACGAACATCAAAAAAGGACAATGAAAATGGGACGGAGGGAGTACATATTTTACATCCAACTCTACATTGACCAAAAAAGGAAAAGATTAAAAAAAAAAAAAACTTCGATCAAGAATTTTCCACTACGTATCCAACAGCAGCTTTGTAATTGTTCCACAAATCTGCAACTATTGTGGAAACCATCTCCGAAAACCCCCCCAAAATCTCCGAAACAAACTCTTTCACCAACCCGTCGATCGAATTCCTCGTTTGCTCCAAGAGTCCTCCGATGGCCGATCCGGTAGCAGACACAGACCCTAAAACACCTTCCTTAACAAGATCAAAAATAGAAGAAACGACACTGCTCAGTACTTCGAATGCGAATTCCGCCAAGTACTCCACACACGACTTGATCACCTCCGCGACTTGTTCTAACCCGCCTTTTGCAGCTTCACCGGGGACTTTGAGGCCCTGGATTAGTAAACATATGAAGGATGCCGCGCTGGTGAAGATTATACGGGAAACTATGTTTGATAGAGTGGTCACGGCCAGGAAAATGATTTTGAGGAGGAAAAGAACCATGTTTTTTGGAGAGAGAGAGAGAGAGAGAGAGAGAGAGAGAGAGAGAGAGAGAGAAGACTTGAGGAGGAAGGAAAAGGTTTGTGATTTGTTGTGGGAACCTTCAAAACAATATCCTTGAGTGTTTCTTGGGGTGGAACTTGGGTAGTAGTATATATTTATAGAATTATCTGTTGTTTACCCGCGTGAAGTATGGGTAGTTGTTGCCTGCACATTTTAACAAGTCAATGGCGCGAAGGTTTTGCAAGGTTTAACATAACAATAGTTTTTTATTTTTATTTCATAATCGGATGTTCGGACCAACTTGCGCTCACTTTGACTAATTCCAGAGCCCTTAAGATAAGGACCGGACATAACCCCCAGCCAAGGACGGAACCAGGATTTTATCCTAGCAGTGGCGAAATGTATACTGAAAAAATTTTAAAAAATGCATTACAATATTAATAGTTATCGGCTCCAAAAAAAATTAAAATAGTACATAACAAAAACTAAACTAAATGATGTTTGTCATTTACACATGGAGTACAAAAAAAGACTAATTTTAATTTTGAGCATCGATAATGGCATAATAATTAAATTCCCTTAATTTTTTTAGGTCAATTTGTTTTAGGATTAGAGTGTGGATTTTTTTTTCTTAATTACACCTTATTATTTATATTATTTCACTTTGGCCCATTAAATTTAGTTTTGGAATACATTTTTGGGTCTCCTTTCATGAAAAAAAAATAGAAGATTTATGCCTAGTATATAATAAAAAATAAGGAAAAAAATCTAGCAGTGACGAGACTATATAACTTGGGGATTAAAAAAAATTGTCGCATATAATAATTGCATTTTCTAAAATTCTTGTCGTGGCGCAATTAGACCCCCTTGGTTCCATCTTTGGTTAGTATGTCAGCTGGCGCAAGTCATTATAGGTCTACATTATAATGTGGGTCAAATGCTCAATCATTATGCAATATTATAGTGTATGGCCATTTATTATAAATTCTCTCACCAAAAGTGCAATCAGAAACTCTTAACCAAAACTCTCTCTTAAATTAAGTCTCGCGAAATACTAATTTCCACACAAAAAAAATTTATCGGCTTCTCCAATCCGAATGGACAAATCTTCAATCAATCAAACAAACAAATTAATGAAGTGCGGAGTCTTCCAATATTGGATTTGAGCAAAAAATTTCTACATACAATCCTTCTCCAATACGAGAATGACTGTGTGTGGGAATAAACTCATTCAATGTGCTATTGAGACATTTCGGTTGTTTATTTTAGCACATTTTCAGTGAAGACTCCTGCACTTAGCTTCAATAATAACATATGAGGCCCTTGTTTGCCACCAGCTGATAAAATGGGGACCTATTAATTCAGTGGGGAATGAATTTCATTCAGTCCTTTTGATTCCCTCGTTCAACAATAAGTTAATAATTTCCTCTCATTAGACACCAAACCATCATTCTCAATTAAATAAAACCGAAAAGAGAGACCAAGACCATTTGAATAGTACACATACGTACTTGTCAGCAAAATAATTCCCAGGTCAAGAAATTATCCCATAGTAACTTCTGATCTGGTTCTTAATTCTCGATCTCGTGAATGTTATAGTTGGAATGGCCTCGAAAGACAATTTAAGGAATCTATCCCCAACTAAATAATTAAAAGTGGCATGAGACACTGAGATATACGTACGTGATTATAAAAAGTAAAGAATGCAACTGTCTCCAAATAATGTTTTCTAATGAACCTGACTATATTTGAATCAAATTGGTCACTCTTAATCTTGGGTTAGCTCATTGGTTTTTGTTGCATAGTCATAGTTATAGAGTCCTTTTCAGGTTTGGATCTCCCATTTCCTGATCGAATTTCGATGATCCGAGCCGCTCAATGTGATCAGAACGTGATTTTAAGGGTGCTCGCGAGAAATCAACAAAAAAAATGATCGGGAAGGACTTGATCTAAACAGTTTTTAATAGGAAACGGGAGGTCCAGACGGTGTGGACCGTAAAAGGAGTGGACTTGAAAAGAATTTTGTGTGTGTGTGTGTATATATATATATATGGGGACGGTTCAATGGACACCCTAAAAAAACACCTAAAAAAACACCCTAAATCTCAATCTCACAGTTCCCGATCAAATTTTTATAATCCGAACCGTTCAATGTGTGCAGAATGTGATTTTAAGTGTGCCCGCGAGAAATTAGCAAAAAAAATGACCGGAAAATGCTTGATTTGAGCAGTTTTTATTTGAACCGTTCAATAAAAAACTGTTCGAAACTGTTCAGATCAAGCCCTTCCCGGTCATTTTTTTTGCTGATTTTTCGCGGGTACCCTTAAAATCACGTTCTGATCACATTGAGCGGCTCGGATCGTCAAAATTTGATCGAGAACTATGAGGTGTTTTTTTAGGTGTTTTTTTAGGTGTCTCCGGAACCACCCCGTATATGTATATATCCTCGTATTTATTAATTTCCTTATGCTGGCTTGAAAACTCAATGGGGTATCTTTCTACATGACTCGATATCCAACCTAATAGAACGACTAATTTGGAGATAGATCTCATCCACCATTATTAGAGGGGATTCAATTAAAGTTGAGATAAAATTCGTAAAGACTAATCCTCAATACAAAAATGCATTACAATATTAATAGTCATCGGCTCCAAAAAAAATTAAAATAACGTAACAAAAACTAAACTAAATGATATTTGTTATTTACACATGGAGTATGAAAAAGGACTAATTTTAATTTTCAGCATCGATAATGGCATAATAATTAAATTTCCTTAATTTTTTTAGGTGAAATTGTTTTAGGGTTAGAGTAGAATTTTTTTTTCTTAATTACACATCATCATTTATATTATTTCACTTTGGCTTATTGCATTTAGTTTTGGAATACTTTTTTGGGTCTCCTTGAAAAAAAAATAGAAGATTTATGACTAGAATATAATAAAAAAAATAAGGAAAAAAACCTAGCAGTGGCGAGATTATATAAGTTGGGGATAAAAAAAAATTGTCACATATAATAATTGCATTTTCTAAAATTCTTAACGTGGCAGCCGCCGCCACTAGACCACCCTTGGTTCCATCTATGCCCAGTGGCCCTAAGGTTTGAAATGTTTGGCCTCCGTGGAAATGGAACCTGTGATCTCATGAAGGAGCACTTATTGTTTTATCACAACCACTTGGCCAAACCTATTAGAATTAACATATCAACAATTGATGTTACATCTTACTCCCTACGTCCTAATTTGTTTGTCTTTTTTTTGACTTATACATGTCTCAAATTGATTGTTCAATTTCAAAATCAATGGCTCAGATTATGTAAGTTTTCAAATCAATGCATTAAATTTGATTTTCTTAATAAGTTAAAAATCCGATATTGGCCAAACAAATCAGGATGGAGGGAGTATCTAATTAGAGCAAATTAATTATAATTAAATTATAGGTAATCCTCGTGTCTGAATATAATAACTCAGAAAGTCTACTGGCATAGCAGATTGTTGCACAGATTGTAGACAGATTTTTATGTGGGGTCTATTACGGGTCCCACACAAGTAATTCGAGCCGTTCATTATGTTTGAAACATTTTTTGAAAGGCCCACTGAAAAATTAGCTCAATCCGATACCTATAAGTACTTGATCTAATTGTCTAACTTTTCATTCTCTAAAAACTTGAATGAAAAGTTAGATGGTTAAATCAAACACTTATAAAAATCGGATTGAGCTGATTTTTCGCAGGGACCCTTGAAAAATGTTTTAAACATAATGAACGGCTTGGATCACTTGTTTGGGACCCATAGTGGATCCCACATAAAAATTTGTACACAGTCTGTGCAACAATATGCTGTGCCAGTAGACTGGTTCATAATAACCTGGGCTTGTTAATCTGGAGGGAGTCAAAAGAAGAAAGCTGGTCTTATTACACTCTCACGCCATTGAAGGTTTGAAATGGTTAATTAAGGTTGAATAAATTTGAAGTTCATTTACAAGTAATTGATCTAATTGTCTAAAACACTTATAAGTATCGAATTGAGATGATTTTTTGCAGGGACCCTTGAAAAAATGTTTTAAACATAATGAACGGCTTGGATCACTTGTCTACGGGTCCCACATAAAAATCTGTGCACAGTCTATGTAGCAATCTGCTGTAACTACGGGTCCCACATAAAAATCTGTGCACAGTCTGCTGTGCCAATAGACTGGTTCATAATAACTTGGGCTTGTTAATCCGGAGGGAGTCAAAAGAAGAAAGCTGGTCTTATTACACTCTCACGCCACTGAAGGTTTGAAATGGTTAATTAAGGTTGAATAAATTTGAAGTTCAT
>BPLS01000577.1:38599-48657 GCA_019656275.1 Rhododendron kiyosumense
TTACTATATACAACTCTCTCAAAAGCATGCAAAAAGCTACTACTGTTTTATGGGAAAGTTGTAGGACTTGACTCTTAGTCACGCCGCCTTATTCGTTTTAAGATCTCAAAATTTTATGACACGATCTTCAATAAGCTCTCTCTTTCTCTTTATTCATTATTTTTAAAAACCTTTATCAGAACTCAAACCGAATAGACCCACGGATGGAACGCACTTGCGAAAGTAGTCCTACGGATCACATGCCGTGTGCAACAAGTTTTGTTGTACGTACTCTGACTTAGTGGGTCGTTGTGGACCTTGGGTGGCTCATCGCTTCCTAGAAAGTTCCATTGGAGGTCTGAAATTCTGTTAGGCAGGACTCAGGAGAGAAAGAGTCATGGTGATCACCTCTTCTTCCCCCCTTCTACTCAGAAAACACACTGAATTTCAGCGCATACACAAAAGTACGAATTATCTTCCTGAAATTTAAGCATTTCGTACATCACTTTCCTAACATTTATAAATAACTAATTCACCTCCTCGTAATATTGGACTAAAGTGCTACCGTTACGATTTTTCTTTCCAATTGACAAAAGGTGTCGTATGCATGCCTCTTACGCGAGTTGTAATGATAAAACGACGCACTTGGTTTAATTTTTTGAGAGTAACTTTTAACTCTCGATCAATAAATCTTTCTTTCTATCTCTCTCCACTTATTACCACTCAACTCTCAAAAATAACTTTTTAAGATGTAAACCAAATAAAATGAATAAGATGGTGTTCTTCTAAATAAGCCATTGGCTTTCCCGCCAAAAATAGCCAAATAAAGCCACATAAAGACGAAAATAAGCCAATAAGCCAATTTTTTCGTTTTTATTCAAAAAAATTGGATTTCGGTCAAAAAATTTTACTTTTTAGATTCCTCTCGTCGTGAGGATGCAATAATACGTGATACGAATTTTTTTTGAATAAGGATAAAAAATAAGCCACTTTGGCTTATTTGTCCAAACACCCCTTAAATAAGTTGAAGTTCCGTTTAAGAAGACAATATATTTATACCCTTCTTTCACTCCTCCATATTTGGTTTTTTTTTTTTTATCCGCTCCTCCATTATTATGGAACAAACAAGGCAAATTCATCACTGATTCACTGTTGCCGCTCTTCCTCAATCCGATCTTGGCCTCAACCCACCATGCTTCTGTAATTGAAAATTGGACCTGCTCACAATCGTCTCCCTCAAATCCCAAATCGTCCCAAAGCTTCCATTGGATCTTTTAAAGCTCACGGAATGAAAAAACGAAATTGGGTGCATGGTGGGTGATGTTGATGAAAAACAAATTGGGTACACTCGCTGGTCTGTCGTCTCTCTCTCATCTCCCCTACGCACCAACTCCAGCTCACGGACTCCACGATCGAGAAACCCAACTTCGAACTCGCCGACGACAACTACAGCACGATTGAACTCCACGACGGCGGAATCAATCTGCTCGACGTTTAAATCGAACTCGGGTACGGCGGAAAACGAGCTCGACGACAGAAAAATGGAACTCCAAGACGGCGGCGGCAAGTAAAATCGAACTCGACGACAGCGTAAATGGACAACTCGATGACGACAACAGAAAATTCCTTCGAATGTTTTTGGGTTCGTGGGTTTTGCCGTCAGTTTTCAATTTGTGGTTTGTGGATTATCAATTGGTTTGTTGGTTTGTGTAATTGGTTCGTCATTTTCCATTTATGGACTGTGGACAGAGACAATGGTTTTGTGGAAGATGGTTTTCAATTTGTGCCTGAATTTTCAATTCGTGGGTTTGAACTTGGAGGTTTGATTTAGAAGATGGGTTTTCCGATTGTGGAGAGTGAGAGACAGATGGTTTTGAATGGCCAGAGAGAGAGAGAGAGAGAGAGAGGCGGTTTGGATGGCCGGAATTGGCTGATGGGTTTTCCGATTTAGCCGGAACCCATTTTGGACTCAACAGTCTCACATGCTTGCAGATTTATAAGAACCGTTTGGTTCAACATTACTAGAGTTATTTTTAATTTTCGGCACAATTTTTAATAAATTTTTTTCTTTATCTCTTTCTATTCATTATTATTCCGACTCTCAAAAATAATTTTCTAAAATATAAATCAAATAAAGCCGCTGCGTTGTCATTTCACTTTTGTTGTTAATGAAATTAGGAGTTGCACTTTACTCCAAAACCAAATGATAATGGCTTTGTTCGGACGCCATTTTAGTTTTAGTTTTCATTTTATTTTTAATCATTACTCTATTTCTTTTTCTAATTATTACCCTATTTTTTCAAGGGAAATGATATTGGCACTCCAAAAATTGATACAGGCACTCCAAAAAATAAAGAAAAGTGGCTTTAAAGTTACACTGATTTTGGAGTGCCTGCATCAATTTTTGGAGTGCCAATATCATTTTCCTTTTTCAATTATTACTTTCTTATCTCTCTCCAATCATTACCTCTATTTTCAATCATTACCATATTTCTCTTTCTATCCACTACCAAAACTAAATTCAACTAAACTCCCAACCAAACACTATCAATATGATTATCAGTGAATCTCCGGAGGTCATCTAAAGGTAATCCATACTTTACCCTTTAAAATTTGTAATCATTCTCTTGTATTCAATTTATATTTCATTTAGAATAGACGGATTCTTCCATTTGAATGGATTCCCATTGGCCGAATAAAAAAAGGAAGAGTAAATCGCAAGGGGAGACGGCTCCAATTAAATATTCCGCTGATGTTTCTTCATGAGAGGTACTTAAACATATTTTTGTCTGGGATATATGCTCGATCTAGTCATGATTACTATTTACAAGATATACTACTTTCTCTTTTTTATAACCAAGTGTTCGGGCACCTCGATTAATTCTGGGATCGATCACTTACGGGTCATACAGACCAGCCCCAAATTTGAGAGATTTCGAACCAAGAAGGAGCAAATCCTTAAATTTTAGGCTTTCACCGCTGAGCCAGCCCAACCTGTTGGTCCAAAATAGACGAATCTATGTATAACCTATTACAGCTTGAAATGACAATTTTCTCAATAGTCAGAACCGTGTGATCAACAAGGTGGTCAATGACTAATCCTATTCATGCCTTTACATGAACAGAATCCAATACCATCAATATCCCAAATTTCTCTCTCAACCATTCACAGCTCTCGTTCTTATCAACACTTGCAGTTTTTCCATGACAAAGGGCTTATCAACTAGTGCTAGTTTAGGCCATGAATCCCCTTCTGAAAAAATCTATATAAAGCTCACCAATTAATTCTGTCCAGAGAAGAAAAACATACCTGCGTCCGGATTTGAGAAACTTAAATTCTTGTGAAGTTGTAACATGATGAAGCCATTGTTCTTGTGTCTGGTTCTCATCAGCGCGGTGTTGGTGCTGAGCAGCGTCGAGGCCAATGCCCAGACGCAGAAGCCCAAATTCATAAGCTATGAGGTCCTTAACCCTTGCAACCGGCCTGGCGGTCCCCACCCAGGTTGCCCTGGCGCACCACTGGTGAATCCCCACCGTACCCCTGCCAATAGCTACACTCGCGGCTGCTCAAACATACAGCGCTGCCGCACCTAGATACATAAAATGGCAGCTGAGAGGAGGAGCTTCAGGGGATGAAATCAGGCAATATTCAAGGGGTGGTGTTTCTTATAGTATTGTTGTGTCCTTGTATTAAAGAAGGCATTTTGTGATGAATGGATACACAATTCTTGTATTTACAAGGCATTGCAATGAATAAGATACTTTTATAGTTACGATACGATACTTCGGCATGACCATGTAAAGGCCAGGTGCGGTGCCACTGCTTTCTTTGACATGCATTATTTACGTAATCGAAATTTCCCCCTGCAAATCTCACACATCGTCAAACCTTCCTTCTCATCTGCTTCTCAATCAGATTCTCTGCCTCCCTGTCTAAGTTTTCCACACGTATGCAAAGTTTCAAGGTCAAATCCCATCGCGAAACATATTTCTCTGGATTCTTTTTTCTTTGTATTTTCCGGTGTTAGGTCTAACGGAGACAGAATTCAACGGAAAATATGTTGTGTGGTCAATGAAATATGATCTGATTTGAAGGAAGATTTGCGATCTGTGTTTTTCTCCTTGTTCAAGAAAATGTGCTAGAATCAGCAACCTACCTATACTTTGCTTATAACATATCTCAACAACCAAACCAGCACTAACGAAAACTTAAATGATTCAGCAAGTAACATAATCCAGAAATTACCTCTTTGGCTGCCAATGCTAAACGGTCCACTGCAACGGGAATCATCATGTCCACAAATTTACCACCAAGAATTTGCCTAACTGCCCGTTAAGAATATCTTGGACGTAGTATCATATCAAAAGCACTCACATGGCTATTCCTAAATGCCGCTCTCAATTTTTCTATTGCATGAATGAGATGGCATGGTCGCATTAAAGAAACAACAAAACGCGATTGAAAGCAAGAGGAAAATAGGAGGTCACATGAAAAGATAACAATTTACATCCAATTTTGCTTGAAATGCTATCATCCTAATAGAAATTGTAACAGAAAGTTGCCCTTACCTGTTGCGTTTCTGGACACAGTCATGAAGTAAACAAAACAATAGCTACAGAAAAGCCTGGTCCACACTCGCTTAGATACCAAAACATCACACAAATCTTATAACTTCATTTAGGGTGACAAAGGTGATCCAGCAAGTCAACAACCTTTGGACATGTCTTATCAACGGGTGGTACTTGTAAAGTTCAAGGAGTTCATCTTTAGAAAGGATTTGTGATGGTGTGGTCATAGGGCTTTTGGTTCATACTTCTCCAATCCGGAAGTTTCCTAATTTCAGTTTTGGAACCGTTTCAATGATATGAACGAAAACAGCATATTATCCTGCAACTCGTATCCTATACGTGATTTGATTATCGAAGAACGTGGTAGAGAACATACGGGGGCAACGAATTAACTACGGTGCAGCAATGATCAAGATAAGCAATTCAGCTTTCATTACCTCTGTCTATTCATCATGAAAATCATTCATCATGAAAATATGATTTTGAACACATGCAAAATTGGTCAACAAAATTACAACAGGCTAACATATTAAGCTAGCTCAATCAGAATCCCTGCACATCTGAAGGAAATTGTAGTTCTAAGGGGGTGTTTGCTGCAGCTTAAGTACCGTAGCTTATGACTACTATTTTTTTTGGGTCCCAAAAGCTGTGCCGGAAAGATACGGCACAGATTCTACTTTTGGCCTATGCACCTGAAATCCTTAAAACACTGATTTTGAAAAAGCACATTTGTTCCCTTACAGACTAATATTTCCCCCCATGCACAAGTACCATGCCAAACAGGGGTATCAGCATGGTGATGCACCTCTACACTAAGATCTTGAATTTTCCCGTGTTGCGCTTGATCAATAAACGGCCTCAAGTTAAGCAATGAACAAAACCTGAATATAATCACTGCATGGCTCTTGTCATACACAGTATATATGTTCACATCTCTATTACCACTTCTTTGTGACCAAGTTCTTAAACAAGGAAACCAATAGACATCAAGGAATCCAGATAAGGGAAAGGGAACTCGTCTATTCCTTGATATATGAACAAATTTTGAAGAAGAGGAATATATTCAACTATGAAAGAAAGAATTAGTAAAAATAAAGAAAAAAAAACCGAAAAAGATGATTTGTGTAGTAAAATAACTCAAGTATCAAAAAGCAAAATAACTCGAAGTATTCATTGACAAACATGGTGTAAACAGTGTACAAAGCTCTCTTGCTATTTAACTATGGCAATTTGCTACTGTCCTTCAACTTGAAAGAGCTCGCGAAATCTGAATGTCCACTGGGGGTAGTTGTAGATGTGTAGACATTTTGAAAACTCCTGCTCATTGAGAAACTACTTTCACCAGATTTCCATTTTTGTAAGGCTTGAGGAAGGCTCATGTGGAGATCAATGCCAAAGCTGTCATCTTCAACACGGGCGGTGGGTTTCCACTGGTCAACAAGGGGAGCCAAGACAGTAACCACGTGACCCATATCTGGCCGCTGAAATGGCTCACGAGCAGTGCAGTGACCCGCTAGTTCAGCTACTTTGCATATGCTCTCGAACATTTCTTCATCTGGATCAAGTGAACGGTCCAGAGATTTCCTGATGCTATCTCTGTCGTTGAGTAGCCTTCGAAACCAACTGACTAAATGACTTTGTTCATCCGGTAAGGTATCGTCTAGTGCTTTTCTGCCCGTGATTATCTCCAATAACACCACCCCAAATGCAAAAACATCAACCTTTGTGGTCACTTTTCCAGTGGCTGAGGAAACAATAAGGAATGGTTCAACAAACTTGAATACATGCTGAATTGAATAGTACTCCGAACTAACACTGAAATCAACTTAAAGAACAGGGAATATGTGCTAATGAGCTGAAAAAATTTCGACGGCAGTTTACAGTCCACATACATAATGTGCTAAAACGTGCTTTATTGTAAAATGAACCAAGAAAAAGTATAAAGATTTTTTCTCTAAGGAAAATGTAAGGTTAGCATTGTTTATAAACAAAAAAGAAATCTCAGATTAAGTATTTTTCAAGTTTTCTATAGTACATAGATGACTTTCAATTGACTGCTAAGAAAAAAACTTGAATTGATTAATAGATTGATAGGTTCTGGATCAGTAAACTCAATATGAAATTGGCAATATTAACGCAACCAAATTAGCCCAAACATTTCAAGACAGAACCAGCTGACCAATGCAATAAAACAAGTTCGGCAAATAATCATGAACTTGTGCTTACCAGCATACTCTGGTGCTAAATATCCGAAAGTCCCAGCTAACTTTGTCTCCACCGATTGCTTTCCATCAGGCGCATTCCTAACCAAGCCAAAATCCGACACCTTAGCTCTCATGTCGTCTCCAAGAAGAATATTAGAGGGTTTAAGATCTCTATGGATGAAACTCTGCTGGGCTAAGCTGTGTAAATACTCCACCCCTCTCGCAACGTCTAGCACTATTGCGACTCTTTGCTTCCAAGTAAGCGGGGAAGCCCCCATTTCTTCGTAATCAAATAGATGTTGGGCCAATGTTCCTTGAGGCATATACTCATAGACCAAAAGCCTCTCATTTCCATTGACACAGAACCCATGAAGTGCGACTAAATGCCGGTGCCTAACCTTAGATAGAACGGCAATTTCAGCCTGGAACTCGTTCATCCCCTTTGAACTCACCATGGTTGCTTCCATCCTTTTCACTGCTATCTCCACCCCATCGTGGAGTTGACCTTTATAAACAACCCCAAATCCACCCTGACCTAATATGTTCTCTTCACTGAAATTGTTTGTCACTTCTCGCAGCATCTCTATCGGAATCACAGCATTGCCACCATCATAAACTTGAATATCACTATTATCAGCACTGCCTTGACTTGGGAGTTCACTTCCAAAGCCACCGTACCCAATAACAGCACTATCTTCACTCTTCTTCGACTTGTTGGTCCCATTTCTAGACCCTTTTTTAATCCATTCGTATTTGCTATTCCGATTCTTCACATACCTCCTATAAATCACCAACGACAAAACCACAATAACAATCACAGCAGCAACAATCGTAGCAACAATTACCCACCACGCTACAGTCGACTTATTCTTATTTGGTGTCGAACCAACAGTCGTTCCAGTTCCAGTTCCACCAGACGAACTACTTGAATTTCCATCTTCTGATAATGCCACTTCTTTTCCAAGAAACGGATTACCGGATGTCTTCAATGTCACACTGGAGCCAAACTCCGGTATTTCCCCAGAAACATTGTTGTTTGATATATCCAGAAGCCGGAGTTGCGCCAACTTTGTCAATCCAGGAGGAATAGTTCCAGTAAGATTATTATCATTCAAAAGAAGACTAGTCAATCCTGTGAGGTTAGCAATGGCTGGCGATATCATCCCAGCCCAGCCCTGTTTCCCAAAATTAAGCACTGTAACACTCCCATTGGCATCACAAGACACAGATTGCCAACCTTGGCAAGGGTCATTCCCAGTCCAAGACTCAGCCAAAGTCATGGGGTAACCCAATGCCCCTGCAACCTCAAGCAACACATTCACCTGCGAATCACAAGGTACTGGACTCGGATTACAGAAACTGTTCGTCGTTCCAAGACTCACCTGGACCCCATCGGCAAACCTAGGTTCCGGGCCCTGTAATCTATTGTTCTGTAACGACACATTGACTAGCTTAGGGAGAGTGGTCAGAGAAACCGGGACAGGACCGGTTAGCTCGTTATTCCTCAGCGATAAATCGAAGATTGAAGTACACTCGGATAAATTCGGAATGGGACCGGAAAACTGATTTAAATGAAGCCAAACCTGAGTCAATTCCGGCATTAAGCCCAACACATCAATCCGACCGGATAACCCCACAGCCTGATTGTTCAACCACAGGTTCTGAATCCCTGATTTCGCAAACGAAGTGGGTAAACCTCCAGTTAGATTGTTATACGAGAGCCTAAGATTTTGAAGGTTAGGGAACGAGCCGAATATGTCAGGTATTTCGCCGAAGAGGTTTGTGTTACCAGCGTAGAGGGAGGTGAGGGTGGTGGAATCGGATAGGGTGGGAGGAATGGTCCAGGGGGGTAGATTGGGGTTTTCGGAAATGGACAGGGTTTGTAGGCTTGTGAGGTTGGACAGGAAAGGGGAGGGGATGGAAGAGAAGTTGTTGTTGTCGAGGGAGATTTGTTCCAAGGAGGGGAGGTTGGAGAGGGAGGGGAAGGGGCCGGAGAGGCGGTTGTGTTGGAGAGAGAGGGATTTGAGGCGAGAGAGCTGGTTTAACTCGGTGGGTAATTGGCCGGCGAGGGATTTGGAGGGGAGGTTGATGGAGGTGACGCGGTCGGTGGAGTCGCAGGCGATGCCGGTCCAGTCGCAGGGGTTCGTGGCAGACCAGCCGGAGGGGGCTGGGGTGAGGGATTCGGCGAATTTGGTTAGGATGGATGCGTCGTCGTCGGAGGAGGAAGCAGCGGTGGCGATTCTTAGGAGGAGGAATAGGAGTTTGATTGGGTGTATTTTTCCGTGTTCCTCCATTGTGGCGGCGGTGGTGGTGGTTGTTTAGTTTTGTTGGTTTGGCAATGACAGAGAGACAGGGTGAGACGGCAGAAGGGGGTGGTTTGTGGTGGAGGAGAGAAGGGGACGGGTGACCGTTATTGAGGGAGTTTGATCGCCGGTAAACTGCATGATTTGTTTGTGGTTTGAACCATGCAAATTTTTTTCCCTACATTAGCGTGACTCTGTGAGGTCCACCTCCGGAGAAATTTTTGGGTGCGATAGGGTATAGTCCATGTGGTATTGGAGCGCGAATCCGAGCCGTCTAAACGTGTTTTGGACCGTCAGAATTTAGAAATTGAAATTTAGAAGCTGAAATAGAAGAGAGAGTGCTCAGATTTGAGTCATTCAATACGCACTGGATACCGCTACATGGTACACAATTTACACCCAAAAACTTCTCCCACCTCCGAGTGTGTAATCCATACACTAATGTGTAGCCAGATTCCTGTTTAACCCATATTGTTTTAGATTTGTGTTTAACCTAACCTTGGGGTATTGAATAATTTCTACTCCTTAAAACCAAATTTTTTACCAAAAAATGGGCCCCTTTTTTTGAAAGGGAATGTTGCTGATCCGGTCGTTCATCTATGCAATTCACAGTTCAAATCTAAATCGAGCAATGAACAATTTAAATTTGTACGCGGTCAAATTTAATCCGAATCATTTGTACTGGAATGAACGGTCAAATCAGCCATCCGACACCAGAATATGCTCGGCATTATCCTCTTGTCTCCGTTTTTTACACCCAAATTGTACCTTACGGCCACAATTCTAGTCTTCTGATAGACAAAACGAAGCCGCCATGACTTGTTAAGTTCCGGCCACAAATTGTGAATTTCATTTGATAGCTTGAGGGCTACAGTCCAATTTCCTGTGAAATCTCGCCGCTCTCGTCGCCATCTTCTGATTACAACTTCTCAAAGCGAGCGAGCGAGAGAGAGAGAGAGAGAGAGAGAGAGAGAGAGAGAGAGAGAGAGAGAGAGAGAGAATG
>BPLS01000577.1:48667-68097 GCA_019656275.1 Rhododendron kiyosumense
GCGAAGGTGAGATTCAGCTCTACATCAAAGGTCGCTTCCATGTTGCTTCTGTTGGCTCTTTCCTCACTACTAGGTGATTAATTTACCCTCCTTTGTTTTTCCAATTGTATGATCTGGGGTGAGCATTCTCTGCAAATGATCAATTTCAGAAAGAGATAGCTATTATAAGGGAAATAAAATAATAATGCCGATTTCAATACTGACCTTACTATCCGATAAAATAACGAAAGAATACTCCTTTTGTCTTTCAGTTTCTGCAAAGAAGACGCGGGACGTAACTGAGTTGCAGATCGGCGTAAAGGTAATTGCTTTGAATGTTATGAGTGCCCGTATTAGCTGCGAAAAAACATTTAGATGCAGATTAAGAAAATTTCTTCATTGTTGTGAGGATTTCATTTAAGCTGGAATCAGTGGAGTGTGTGTGAGTGGGTTATGTGAGCTAAATATATGGGAGACATTATCTTTGTTTATGATTTTGCTTACTTGTCTTCTGGATCTTCCTGATGTTCTTGCAGTTCAAGCCCGAGTCTTGTAACATTCAGGCGCACAAAGGTGATACAATCAAAGTGCACTATCAGGTGAGAGATGGCTATGTTCTGCTCTATTGTTGGATAATCATCTTACACTCTCACAATAGCATTTGTTTCACACATTAAGTTTGTTTTATATATGAAGCTAATAACCATATTGGGATATTGGATTGGATCTGCGAATTTGAACCTAGCAGCCATAAGTAGTTACATGCTTATGGAGGGGGGTTTGAAACGCAGCTACAGTAATGGGGTTTAGTTTGTTGGTGGATCTCCTGCCTTAGAATGACTTGTTTCAATTGACAAGACATGGCTTGTTACCTTCTATTGTGATCAAATGATGATCATATCAGGATGTATTGCCTATGATTTGAGCATCAGATATTAAATTTTGATGATACTGTGCATTTTGATGAATGTAAGTGCATCGTGGCCAAACATATAGGAAAATTAATCTGCCAAGCAATAGAAAAAAAAGAAAAAGAAAAAACGGACTGGCTCCGTTATTCACTATGTTGTGATTTAACTTTATAATTGTGCATCTTTGTTTCTTTGTTAAGTCCTCTCAATCTCTATTAAAAAGAAAAAGAAAAAACTCACTGGCTGCCTTATTCACTTCATGTTTCTTGATCTTGTGATTTAACTTTATAATTGTGCATCTTTGTTTCTTTGTTAAGTCCTCTCAATCTCTATTATAGTTGTCTGCCCCCTCGATGTTTTTCCTGTTGTTGTAACTTGTAAGTTTTATACATGCGTTCAATTTTTCTTCTCTAATAGATCATATGATGTCACCAACTCTTCAGTTTCATGTTTACTATCCATCCAGCACTGTAAAGCTAGATTCCAGTTTTCCTTCTCACTGGCCTACATGTTGTTTTCTTACTCCTTTTTTATATGGCTTATCTTGGCAGGGTAAACTCACTGATGGAACTGTATTTGATTCCAGCTTTGAGAGGGGTGACCCAATTGAGTTTGAACTAGGCAGTGGTCAAGTGATTAAAGGTCTGTGGAATCTAATGGTCAATTACTATGTTTGCAAATGCTCAGCAACTTCCTTTAAACACAAAACAAAATGAAAGTGAATTAAGATTAGATTAGGTAAATTACTTTTGCAGCCAAATTCTTTACCATAGAAAAGGTGAATTTATGGTATGGATTAGTATGTTCGTCATACCTTCTTGTGAGTGGGAATGATGGATAAACTAATCTCAAGGACATAAAAACCAAGAAGCATCGCATTTGGGTTTAAGAATCGTGAAAATAGAATTTAAGATAAATTCTACTTTTTGTACAAGTTCGGAAAATGGGTTACCGGCAGTAGGATTTTCAGAACAAGTTTAATTCAGTAAGACAATGGAGAATTGGAGATGGACTCGAACATTGTTTTGCTGCCTTACATCTCACACTTGAAAGAAGACTTCAGAGTTCAGACACACTTGACAGTTTGTTTTTGTGCTAAGCACTTGACAGTTAATATCAAAGGAAAAAACTATTCCTTGCATTTTCCTTAAACAGCTACAATCTTTTTTTAGGCTACCATGTGTCAAAGAGAAAACAACATGGTGGCCATATGTTGGTTCATGCCACAAGCAGGTGTGGTGACGTGGACAACATATGCCAGCATTCAGTCATCTTGGGCATTTCTGGATTAGGATTCATTATCGTTATAGTTCTTTTGTTCATAGTTTTTGATGATGAGATGCAAAATGAACTCTAATTTGATTCTGGATTGTAGCTTTTTCTCAATAGCATGACCACTAGACATTATGTACTGGACTCATCTTGTATGACCATACCGGAACATCAACCCCACCACCCTGAAGTTATGTGAAGTGATTTCAAAGTAATTCACGACAAAGCTTTAAAAGAAAACGAACTGAAAAGGTAGATGCATAAAAGTAAACATACAATAGGTATTGCTTCACTTCGTTTCGATCATCCACATGTCTTTTACTTAAAAATTATTGGTTTCATATGGTAATGTTTCTTGTAATAGTGCATGAACGTGCTTAAGGTTTTAAAACAGGCCTGAACTTTGACAGATATCTGCATTCATATTTCCACTTTGTGAACTTCCATTGTCATTGTGAAAGTATCTTTTGTCTAAATAACTCCTTCCTTCCAGGGTGGGACCAAGGACTATTGGGAATGTGCGTAGGAGAGAAAAGGAAGTTGAAAATACCTGCAAAACTTGGTTATGGGGAGCAGGGATCACCACCCACCATCCCAGGTAATATCTGATGAGTTTTTTTTTTCTTGCAAACCTCTTGTTGGAGCAAGCATAATTTGTAAGTCAGAGGCATGAAAGGAATTCGGATCACTAAGTACATTACCAAGTCCGTATTTGTTATACTGTTATGGCAGAGACTCAAGACTAAAGAGAGTGTCGTAGGGGCCCATCTTTCCCACAGAAACCTAAGGTTTCTTTGACAGTTATCTTTCTCACAGCGGTTGTCCCTGAACACCTAGAATCCAGTCTAACTTTTGGTTTCCTATGTTATTTTCTTCTGCCATAAGTGCTCTATTTTCTGGGTAAGAAATTAGCTTGAATAAGCAGCTTTCATGACAAAAGTTCGGGAAAGTCCAGTCCCAAGTCGGTACTTGTTGACTAAAATATTTTATAAGTTAGTAATCCTTTTGCTTAGTACTTTTGGTAAAGTGATACTAGTAGGGCTCATTAGCATGCACTCTTCAGTTTTCAATAAATTGCAGTCTTTTGATTTTACAAGAAATGAATGCTTAATATTGCTGGTTAGTGGTTGTACATCTCTCTCTCTCTCTCTCTCTCTCTCTCTCTCTCTCTCTCTCTCTCTGTACGTAATCATGTATGTATGTATAAGTTGAAAGCTTGCAGCTTTGTTGGAAAACCAGTCACAGCCATAGGTCACCTGGTCAATGAGTTTCTATTACGGTTTTCTGCTCTAGCATGAGTAGAAGCTTCGTTGGAAATCCAGTCACAGCCATATGTCACCTGATCAATGAGTTTCTATTGTGGTTTTCTGCTCTAGCATGAGTAGATTTAAGCAACACTTTTTTCTTTGTGACTAGTTTTATCTATGTTTTATATTTGCTTTACCATCCATTCAGATTTGATCGACATGCTATATCCGCGGATGGTATGTATAGTAATATATCTGTAACTATTCACAGGTGGTGCAACCCTTATTTTCGATACCGAGCTTGTTGCTGTGAATGGGAAACCATCTGGAGGTGAGGAAACAGGTGACAGTGAGCTATAGAAAGCAAGCTGTTGTCCAGGAGGTTTCCTGGTAGCTGGATTCTGGGCGACTTGAAGGATTGATGCCTAGTCACTTTTGTAAACCAGATAGATATTCAATTTCACTTTGTGACTTAAAGAGATTAGCAGTCCATGCCTAGTAATTGTAACATGAATGAGGATATTTTCTTACATTTTTAGCATTAACACGTTTGCAATGAACTTCGAGTTCACCGGTTCTTTCTCTGGATCTTAGCTTCACCCTGTAATCGCCGTTTCGCTCGAATAATTGCCCGGCTTGCCTATCAAATGATAGGAATTGCCGTGCCAAACTAAAAGTTCATTTCTTCCGCTCCTACGAAGTGATCTACCTACGTTACGTTCATTAGATTTTGTAATACTCCAAACATTAATGGATTGGATGCCCGTGTTTCTTATTTAGTTGAGGGCTTAAACTAGATAACATCTCTGTTAGTATTTTTTTTTCCCTTAAAAAGAGACTAACTTTCCATAAGAAAAAGGACCAATAAACTAAGAAAACATTGTCATGTAACAAGGCTGCCCACTGGGTGGCTTCTTCATGCTATGCTTAAAAGGAGCTAACCCATGCAGTTGGTTGGGAGCCTTTCCCCCCCGCCCAGTTTTTGTGTATTTGTGCAGCTAATTGAAGGCCTCGTAATCTTTTACAGTATGAAGTTTCTTCGGTTAAAAAATATATATGATAATGTAAAAACTGTTTTTGTTAGTGTCAAAATTGTAATGCCTAGAAGTGTTGTACCTTGCACATGAGCACAAGACTTTTATATACTTCAGTTTTGGCAGAAGCAATAAAAAAAGGGGGGGATGTAATACATCCATCATTCAAGCATTGGCGTAATGGATTAAGAAATTCTTTATTGGTGTCCAGATTCTTATTTTCCAATGGTTGAAGAGAGTTTTCACGCGATGGAAGAGCGTTATAGTTTTTTTTATATCACTAGTTCGTGCTCATCACGTATTATACTTACCCAAAAAAGCAAATAAAAGAAAGGAAAAACGCCACTCAGAGTAGTCTAAATTCTTTGTACTCAAAGTGTTTTCGTTTTAGCTATCGCCGATATTTTTGGGGCCTGAGACCAAACTTTAAGCTAGGTTTGGGCCCATTATGTACTTTTATGACAAAAAAAAAAATGGGAAAATCAATCGAACAACGGAAAAGAAAAAAAAAAACATGTACTAAGACTAAATTTCTAAAAGAGTGATCATCACAGGAACGTAAAAATGAACCCTTTTTTTTATGTGTTCATTCATAACAGGCTTGTTTTTTATATCTAATATAACACCCTATAAAATTAGAGGAATTTTTAGGGAACTTCAAATTTAGTAGTTTGACAGTGTCAAGGACGAGTTCAAATTTAGTAGTTTGACAGTGTCAAGAAGTGAGAGAAAGAGATAGAGAGTGTCCATTACCCAGTCAGCCTCCTTCTTCTCCGTTCTTCCCTTGTATTAAAATGAAAGTATGTTGTTAAAAAATCCACGAAAATCAAGGTGAATATCAGGTACAGTATGTTCAGACAATTAAGCACCACAATTGGCATAACTGAAAGATAAATTGTTTTGTCAATCATGGTAGTGTCAACGATTATTGTTCGGATATCCGAACATTTCAAAATGCCCTAAATCATGTAATAGTCTACAATTTTACGAACAACAATCAAATCCACCCATGGGTATAGTAGAACAGTAAGTCTACTGGACCAGTGTGCATATGAGTACTTTTTTTTTTTTTTTTTGCCACCCGGGGTTAACATAGTGTTAGTATGTTAGTAATCAACAAGTGGTTGAGAGGCTGTCTATAGCTCTGAACCCTAAATATGTCCCTCGTGGGGCTCGGACTCCGGCCTCCACTGTATCTGTGTAAATGGCAATCAGATTACATGTTAATTGTCATCTATTGATTTTATTTTTGGAAATGTAGAGATATTTACGATCCTACGTTTTATGGTGAGTCTAGAAAAGCACCTAGTCAAATGAAATTCGTTCACTCATAACTAGTTTACTTATTTGATCTTTGAAACCAAGATTTTATCTTTAGATATTTTATTCCAAAATCTAAACTGACAATAGTCAAATGTAGGGGGGGGAGTTGAATTAATGTTATCTTGCTTACCTCTTAGAGTATTTACATTGGGGCTACATATCATCATCATCATCAAAGTCATGGTAATCTGATTATGCAAAATACCACGGCAATCAGGTTATGGTAATCTAAGTGATGGTAACGCTCCTTTGTAAAATACCATCTACTTGTTTATATAACGCGCGGTAGCGATCCTAGATTGTGTTCGTCTCTTGTTGCGATATCTTTATTGTCTCATTTCAATTTCTTGCTTAAATCCTTTCGCAACGCTCACTTGTGAAGGAATAAAGATGTATCTAGGCTTGAGAGGAATGCTACTTCTCTTTTTTTGGGTCCTCTTCACTCTAAACTATTGTTCATGTGGTGATTTAATAGCCGATACCTGCAAGAAAACTAAGTATCCCAATCTTTGTATCTCAACTCTAAGGTCGAACCCTGATAGCAAAACTACAGATGTTGAGGGCCTTGTCCGCATCATTTTAAAAGTTATGCTTGCTAGAGCGAATGCTATTCTCAACCGAGTAAATGATTTACTCAAAAAGACGAAGGATCGTGGTCTAAAACAATCTCTCACCATTTGCGCCTCGCTATATGGAGATGCTCTTTATGATATCCCTGAAGCCATTCAGAACGTGGGCAAAAATAATCCTCAAGCTGGAAGTGCAACATATGGAGTTTTTGATGTAGCTGATACTTGTGAGGACCAGTTCGATGAATCACCCATCACAGCTGAGAATGATCTTATCAAACAACTAACTCTAGTTGCTGTTGAAATTATAAACACACTTGGTTGATTGCCTGTTTGTTAACCAATTTCCTCCGTCCTTCCATAAATGGGATGAATATATAAGTGAATAAGTTATTCATTTTCTATTACCTGTCTTTCCTCTTATTTTTGCACATTTAATTCAAAGAATCTTAAATATGTGATAGCCTTTTACGATTATGTGAGACAGTCATTGATGATTGATTAGCCGTTTCTATGAAGCATATGTATACAAAAGAAACTTGGATTGGAGCTCCATCTTTGTGATGCCTAGAAAGTTGGTCAAAGAAGCTGAGATGAACATAAGTCCTGAACTGTCCAAAAGTGAAATGGGATCAGGCCTATGCGTGTGCCTAAAGAAGGGGGTGGGGGTGGTTGGGTGGGTTGTGTTGGGGTGGAGGGTTGAGGTCGGGAAAATGAAAGAATGAAACAAAGGCTATCAATAGAGGGGTGGATGCCTCATGGCAGTGGTTTTATATATGTAAGTTCATCACGGAGTTATATTAGAGATTTAGGTGAAGTGCTGAAATGGCACAAACTGATATGGTTTGGTAAGAATGTCCCGACGTGGGCTTTTATTATTTGGTTGGCAGTACGACATAACCTACATCCTAGAGACGGATTTACCACTTGGGATAAATGAATGTGAATTTGGTTGGTGTCCTATGCAATACGAATGTAGAGGACCATCCTCATCATCTCTTCTTTGTGTGTTCTCTACATCTGTATGGACTCCCATTTTAGCAAGGAGTGATGCCTAAGGTGTGCCTATCACTTTTCCTGGAATTGTAGACTGGTATGATCAAAATGTCCAAGGGGATGGTTTCCACCACCATAAGGTGATGAAGGTGTCATTGGTTTACTGCCTGTGGAAGGACAGGAAACAAAGGATCAACCAAAAAAAGAACCTGAACAGAGACCAGCTAGGGATTTGTATTGGTAATTCTACGAGGACTGTCTATTTTCATGGAAGAAGGTGGAGAATTCCTAGAGGAATAAGGTTTTTCGATAGATTGGATATTTTGCATGTTGTCATGAGAAAGAGCTGATGCCATGGGGTGATAGATTGTCTCTTGTATTGCTGATGCAGAACTTTTCTAGTAGCTTGTTTGTATCGCTTTGTTATGTTTTGATCTTATAGGCTTTGGTCTTAGTCCAAGATGCATGCCTGTAACCAGATGTACCTAATGCATGAAAGAAGTCCATGTGAAGGGACTAACACAACCGCAAAATTAATGGGAATATTAAATTCTGGAGTAAGCAGGGAGGTGGTTCTTCGTTTAGCTGGGGAATGCCCCAGTTGTCTTGTATTTTGGGTTTTGCTTTAAATCTCACTTATCAAGAAAAGAAGAAAAAAAACCTATCGAACCCTTGCAGCAAAACTGCAGATGTAGAAGGCCTCGCCCATGTTGATCTCTAAAGTTGAACTTCTAAAACAACTACTAATACAAGACAGACCTCTCTCATTACCGCTTACACTTGGAAAATGTGAAGACTTCTAACCGATTTCTACAAAACGTAATCCATTATCATTTGATTTAGCATCAACCAAGTTGCACATCTCCAACCTTTGTAAAGTTCATATTGATTTCTATTGTTTGCATTTTGAGTGGGGCTAATTTCGGGATTCTAAGCGTTACTTGCTTCCATCCTCTCTGTTTGATTGTTTTCTCTTAGATGACAGTATTTTGAAAAAGACAGAAGTGCATTAACCTTGATGATGAAACATCTGTTCTTCACCTGATGCAGCATGTTTGCTTTCGACAAGTTGTTTCTGTCGGCAACAAAAGGTGCAATGCAATAGGAACTCACACTTGTTTTGTTTACCTGTTCCTAAACAGTTCTACACCTATCTACTTGTTGAAGGCAAAGAGGCAGTGGGTGATCTAAACAGAGGAGCATAAAGAGGGTAAGCAATATGCATGTTTGATTGTGTGTTCTCTTGTTTGTTCAAAGAAAGTTTCACTATGAGGTATCAATATTACAATGCAATTTACATTAGGTCAGGAAAAAATGGAATAGTCGAGGGAATCCACTGGTCTCCGTTAATGAAATTCCTGACCGTAAACTCGGCTGCTTCAGTGGAGCTATTTATTTGTCGGGACCATGGAACTCTACCTTTCGTATTAGCTCCTGGCCCTTTATTTTTATACACCGCATAAAATACTTTACCTAATTTATCTGGATCCCGACCTTCCCATTCTAGCCAGCCCGCCGGGTCAATTAAATCATCAAGAAATGTGTTTATTATGACTGTTCTGGAGAAAACCCCCCATGGCCTGCCTAAAAATGTTTTGAACTTTGAAATTTGTTGACGTAGGTCAGGTGCAGCTTCTATTGTACAATTTTGGATTATGATACCGGTTTTTCCATCTTCGGACTCTCTTTTTTGTGCTGTTATTGTGTTTTCTTGAGAGTCATGAGGTTTGAGTACGTAAATCATACAATTTTGAAAAACCACTGATGAGTCCCCGAATATGAAATCTACAGTGCCGTAGATTTCACATTCTCTAAAGAACTGTTTGCGTCTTAAGGTGTATAAAGTGTCTTGATATCCTTTGAAGCGGCATCTGTAGAAGGCAGAAAAGTCTGCTTGTATCCTTACTGCTACAGCTTGATTCCCGTACGGACCAGCTGTGTTTTCAAATGTAATGTTTTCCGCAACAAATCCTTGACCTTCTATCCCTGTAAATGGGAAAAAAAAACAAAAACAAAGAACATTCGTAGTATTCCGTGGAATGATGAGACAAATGAATCCGTCGTAGGACACATGCAACTGTTTCATTCTGGAACATAAATTGAATTATACTTACTGGGAAACATATATGCCAGATAAAAAACTAGATTTATATTAGCAAGACTTAACTGTTTGCAGCACTAGGAAACTAGATAGAGCAAACTGGAAAAAGAAGGCCGGGTGGATGCAGAATTACAGAAGATTGTAAGATAAAACACCTCGGAGTAGTTCAAGCTTTAGGCCCCAGCAACGTGGAAGTCCAATCTTTTCGAATGAAGTATACCTTTTTATCGAAGGACCTAACGTAATATGTACTCTCTCATGTTCCAGATGTGCCAACCGATAGAGGCAATAAATACCATTCTGATAGGAAGATTGATTTGCATGGAATGAACTGTAAAACGCTACGACAACTTAAAACAAACGGTTTATATACTAAAGGCCTCATTTTAGAGTTTGCTTTAGGCCTCCTAAAGTATTTTGCAAGCCCTGCTCTGGATATCTGCATTGAAGCAAATACCAACTCAGAAACAACCCACCTCAAATTGGAACAGAAAGTCTAAATCTGACCTGAAAATTTGAATGTCAGGATAAGCGTGATACTCCGTTAGATTTAGAAACATACTGACACTAAGCTGAGAGAGGTTGTTCCAATGGTCTAATTTGCAGAGATAGAAAAAACTAAACGAATTGTGGAATGATAAATCAAGGTTAATATCTTGGCTTGATTCATATTTCAATTTTCAACTAACCTACAGTTGCTGTATCATAGGTTCTGAAACCTGCAGCGTTGCTTCTTTTGCCCGAGATAATTGTCGTGTCCATCCCATCCCCGATAAGCACAATGTTTTGCTTGTCCGGTCCTATGGATACATTCTCCATATAAAGACCCGCTCTTAACGCAATGTAATATTTTGTTGCACTCATTTTAGGAGCAGCTTCGATAGCTGCCGATATTGTTGTGAAGTGGCCGGATCCGTCTTTTGCCACGGTAATGTCTGCTCGCATATTCTGCCCTCGACTACTAGAGCTAAGTATCACTAGTATGAGTGCTGCAGCCAACATCCTCACATTCCACCTGTCAAATTACACCAACACGTTAAACTTGTGTAGATTCGCGAGTTGCTTTGATTACTGTTAAAATTGAGGGGTGCTAGTGATATTGAGTAAGTGATGATGGGTTGTTCACGTATTCAAACTATGGATGCAATGTGGGTATTGGAGATGCTATTTTCCAAGGATGTCCTAAACATTGTTTAGAATTGCAATAGCCTGGATATACATTCACCTCCTACTCACTAGAAATGAGCTACTTTGGTTTGATTTGTCACCGGGTAATTTCTGTGAACTAATCTTATTTTCTTGCTCTAGCTGAGGATTGTAAATGCACGTAAAACATTTGGATGATGATTCTTGTTTTGTGTGGAGAACCTCGTAAAATCTAAGTGTCCCCTAAGTTCCAAAAAAACACGGGCGCAGTAGTTTCAAAAGATGTTATGCTAGCTTTGTATCTTTCAGAAAAAAAACATGGTTCAACTTCAAGGCCTCTGAACTACACAAACATCTAGTTATAGTATAAACTCCTCGAGTTGTTTCAATTTGATGCAAAATAAAGCAAGAAAACAAATGTTAAAACTAGCTTGCAGAGTATGTGAAGATTAACTTAATTGCTTACTTTTGCATTCGGTTAGCAAGGAGTGAGTCTGCCATTCTCGCTAATTTGCTTGCTTTTGCATTCTGCTAGCAAGGAACTTATATTCTCAAGTCGCTTCTCCAACTTCTTCTCCTACTGGTCTGTTTCTCCTATCCAGTTACTTATACACTTTCTCAAGCCTTTTTTGTGCAATCAACCACTATTTGTGTAGGGGAGCAAAATATCCGAAGGATAAAGATAGCGGAAGCGCTTAGCCGAGCTTCGATACTACCGCCGAAGGATAATATTCTTGGTTCGCTCGGATGTACTCTGTTCGTTCGGTGAAAACGCTTTGTTCTATGGGCTGTTGTTTCTTCGGTCGATACGTTCTTATTCAGAGACCGTTCTCTCAGAACCTTCTGGAAGGATCAAAAGAGATGTGGGAAGTCTTCTTTGGTAGGTGAGGTGATATCTCTGATTGATGTAACCCCTCTAGCCCTGAGTGGGCGGCTCACTAACCCCTAACAGGAGACAGACAATTAATGGCTCTGACTAGTGACGTCATCCAAGCATAGCCAGTCACGTGGGTGTCAGGGACAGCTTGCATCACACTTACTCACTCCATCTTTGCCTATAAATAGGAGAGAGCTTCCTCCAAGAAAGAGGTTCAGATTTCTAAGCACTAATCTTCTCCCTTCCCAACAAATTTCTTAGAAAACTTCTTCTCTAAGCTCCCCTTTCTGACTAGATCGTCAGAGCTTCTTCCCGGACGAACAGCACCCTCCGGTTCTGCAGGTACACGAAGATCAACGTATATCTCTCGAGTCAACGGTCAACGGAGAAATCAGCCCCCCACAATTTGGATACCCATGTTTTTGTTTTTTGTTTTTTGTTTTTTTGTTTCTTATAGCTCTGAGGTCCTTTCATAAGTTTACTTGCATGCTGAGACGAAAATCAGTTTTCATTGGGCAATTTCTTATCTCTAATCAGTTAGCAGGTTGTTGATTTCTTTTCCGCCAATAGTAATATATCTTTCTCCATATCTTTAATTATCTGCTTGTTCACGATCTCTCCCACCCACACAAGTATGAACAACTCCTATAAGGAAAAGGAACAGGAATCGATTGCATCAAGGATCGTGTGCATTCGGGATCGTGTATTGTCGCAGTTTAATTTCCTTAATTGGTTTATCAGTTCTTAATTTGGAGAATATGGTGGGGGCTTCTTCACTTTTATTTTAGTTAGTTAATTTGCTACTACTGCTGCTGAATAGCAAATATACTTAAAGGTAACAAATTGAAGTCGTACACGAAGTTTTACGGACAATTATTCCAAAATGTTAGTCATTAATTTAATGGTGAATCTATAAATTACAGTAGTAAGTACGTAGTTTTCTGCAAAAGGGATGGTAGCATGGCTTACTGATCACCTCATCTATCCTAATGTCCATATTTGCAGATATAGCTTGCATTGCATATATATATATGTGGCCCTCAAAGATAGTATGTAATTAAGAGACCTCTGCAGGTATATATATATGCCTGTCATCAACCCCTTGTTTAATTAGTGGCTTACACAATTCCTGGTTGGGTAGAATATATACCCTGATCTTGTCAATCGAACATTTTGCATAATAATGATAATAATGTTAATTAAGAGTTGGTTTTCCATCACAATCTAAGGTCAATTCAGATCTAGACTTTTACTAAGTATTTAGATCGTAGTTATCAATTTTGAGTAAAAGTATGGGTGAGGCCTAGAAAATCAGCTCAATTGAATAATGGGGATGTTCAACTGTTGTGGTTTTTGTGTCAAATTGTCAAATTTGAGAGGAAGTTGAGTTTGTGGATGCGGCACCTAGCTATATATTGTGTCATTTTCTGGCAATGGCAAGAGTTAGGCTCCATTTGTTTGGACGTAAAATAGTTTGAGGTAAAATATTTTACCCATTTTCCGTTGTTTATAACTAGAAAAAGAAGGGAGAAGAGTATTTTCAAGGTAAAACATTTTGCACCAACGGGGTGAAAATGTTTTCCTCTAATTTTGGTCGTAAGTCATTTTTGCATTTCACTCCCGATGGTCCGACATTTTCCAAAACCGCGTATTCCATTCCATTCCTCTCCCAAATCATATTACATACAAAACGAGAGAGGAGGAGGAGAGAGAGAGAGAGCTTACTTTATTAAATTATTTCAGAACCTACGATCTATCATTATTTTGGAAAATACTTTTCATGTGTCAACAAAACACCGGAAAATAAAAGTTTAAATTTTTTTTTTCTAAAAAAACATTTTCCAGCGAAACAAACGGAGCCATGTTTGCCATTTTACCCAAGCAGTGTGGATGCCCTTACAAACCATTCACGTGTAATCTTCATTGTTTCGTGTGTCTACACTAATTAATAATCTTGTCACTGTGTGTACATCAGGCTTCAGTTCCAAATTTTAGTAACCTTATGTTTGGACATTGGAATTAACGACTTTTTTGGAACTGATTGGATGAAAGACTTCTACTGAGCAAAACAAAAAAAATTACGAATTCTCGGAGGAATTTGCTTTAGAAAAAGAAACATGAGAAAAATATACCTTTAATTTATGAAGAAAAATCTTGCATGTTATTTTCTTTCCATTCACGATACTTTCAAAAAATTCTCAACCCAAACACAGCATGCAGTGGGTGGTGCTAATGTTGATTATGCACCATTGATTCCATGCACACAATTAGTGGTATTTCATTAATAGAAAAATTACTCGTATCTGCTTTTATCAAATGCCACTTTTTCATGTTACATAATTTTTGGAAATTTTTGATAGATTGGTTAGCTAGTAGGCAACTCAATTATTTTGTAAAGAACTTTAACTTTAATTTCTACCTGTATTTCCATAAATCTCCTAATTTCTCGTTCATTTTAGAATTTGATCATGTGATTCTTGGCTGGATAAAATAAAATTAAAAAAAATCTTGTAATTCTTGGCCTTTTCTTCTTAATTTTCCAGAAAAGGTTCTAGGCCCCTATTAATAAAATTATAGTAATTTGCTAGGGATAGCAAAGAACAACACTCAGATGAACGTGGGCGATAAACACACCAAGCTACTTGAGTTAGTGGTTGTGTCACTCTTTAAAAACTCATTTCAAATTAAAATCAGTTTGAGACAAAAAAAAAGGTTTATCTACGCCACCAACCAAATTCTAATGTGATGAAATATAGATGGTTGGAAGGAAATTTACGCACATTTCGTTGGTTTGTTATTAGTTTTGGGAAGAAGAAAATTCCTAATGTTTTATTCTTTTCCTTCTTTTGATTGTGGAAAAATGTTTTCTTCAATCTTTATCACTCTACCGGTTTTAGGTTAACATAGCACGGTGGATCGCTTTGTCACCCCTTTCGATATTGGTTAGTTTAATTATTTAATAGTTCAAGAGCACTGCAACTTGTATGGTATTTTGGATTACTCAAACACCACATTATTGTAGGATCTACGATTAAGTGTATCTATCGTCATATAAATGTGTGATTCTGAAGTGATCCAGAGCACCAAGTGGTGATGGCGATGCTCTGAACACCACACTAAATTGTTCGTTTGATTTGTGCAGGAACATGATAAAGAAAAGGCCCTCCTGGGAGAAGGAGAGGTGTGCGAAGTAGTAATAAACTTTATTGATGAGTACGAAAAAATCACCGCACCTCCCCCACGCCCCCGTAATTAGCAATGCAACTTCTAAAATTAAGCTTCTTCTATAAATGTATTGTATAATGTATACTAACAGATTGTGTATTACTATTTCGTCTTGGAATTAAACTAAGTATAACCAGACGTGCAAAAAATAAATTTGATGGATTATCAATAACCAAATCATGGAAATAAGACATGCATCAAACAACAAATGGCAAGGCATGACACGACATGTGCTTGTTACCGAGTTAAATAAGGAATGCGCTTATCATTGGGCTAGGCAAGGTATGACACCAACGTGTGCATGTCAACATGCTAGACAATGCACGACACTACATTTTCTTTTCTCAAGCTAGGCATGGAAGCCCATCATCTCCGCCAACAACAACTTGTGAACTCTTTCCCTTGCCCAAAAAATTGACTTCATAATGTGTTTGTCTCCCTGCCATTTGGTGAAAAATGCATGAAAAGAGTACACCTCTGTTATCGATTGGATGGGCGAATGCCTTTGTGGTTCTCCGTTAAAAAAACATCCACTAAATTCGTCTGTCAGTTTTGTGCTAATCTCGTATTACACTATCCCAAAAAGCAAGCAAAAGAAACGCAAAACGCCACTCGGAGTTGTCTACATTCCTTTTACTCAAACGCATGGTTACTTTGATCGGTTGCAAGATAATACTGAGGATTGTCTATGGAGAACTTCGAGTTCATCACCCCTTCTTAAGCGTTAATATTACTATTCTAAGAATGAGGATTTTCGCCATGAAAAAGAAAAAGTTCGGAAGAGGGCGGAAAACGGGCCGAGAATGGTACCCCATATTACATGGGCCATTACTTGCTGCCGGATTGGGCTTGCTACTCCTGGTCTCTGTTTCGTTCCAATGTTGGGCCTCGGCCCATTATGAAACCGAAATAACGACTATACACATCCGCCGCCAAGCCCTAGGGTTTTACTATCACTCTTGGAGAAGATTTTCGCACAAAGCCAGCAACGCCGCGAGCGAGCGAGAGAGAGAGAGAGAGAGAGAGTGGTAGCCTCTCGACTGATCAGCAAACATGGGTAAGGAATTCCAACCCTAATAGACCATCCCCTTCCATTTCCTAACGATCAATTTCTCTCTCTCTCTCTCTCTCTCTCTCTCTCTCTAATGGATTTGTTAGCTTTGCAGGTATCTCTCGGGACTCGATGCACAAGAGGCGTGCCACTGGTGGCAAGAAGAAGGCCTGGAGGAAGAAGCGAAAGTGAGTAACAAATTCACTTTCATAACTCTCGTACCTATCAGCTCGTGTTTGTTTCTATATGTGACCACAGATTATAGATCTGCTGACTTTTGTTAGAATTTGGAAAGACCCTGGATTATGTAGCTGAAATGTTCTACCAGATGAATTTTAGGGTTTGTCAGTTAGTTAACGTAATTTCTGGGGAATCCTAGATGGTGAAAAATGCAGACTTTGTTAACCTTACCATTTGATTTCATTGGTTAATAATTTAATTCTTGAGCTGCACTCGTTTTTAGCCCTTTTTACTAAGTAGTTGGAATAGTCAGTGCGCTTTTACAGCCCTTTGGATTGAGGGATTTGATAACTAAAGAAAAGGAAGGGTTACAATTTCAACCCAAATCACTTATTTGGATTGTGTATTCTGGTGATAAATTGAGAGACAATAACAAAGATAGTATTTCTTTTGATTGGCTCCTTATCCTTTCTCACCAAATCTACGTGAGAAAATTTCCCCTTTCCTTATCATACCCTTTTGCGCAATGCAAAGGGACTGTTGGTGTATCAAGTGCTCACTGTTTTACATGTACTCTTTGGTAAACGAGAATGGCCCTGGCCCCTCTGTTAGCAGAATAGAATTCATTGGGAAGAGTAGGTGTGACTAGAGAATAAGGACGGAAAAAGTAGTCAATTGCATCATTTTTGGGTTGAGTTTCTTTTTTCCAGTGTTCTAAAGGCAGCCTAGGCGGCGGGTTGCCGCCACGATTTTCCCCTAGGCGGTTTGTTTAGGCGCTCAGGGAGGCTAGGCGGAGCTAGGGTTTGGACTCTGCAGAAAGAAAAAAAACCTTAATTGCAAGGCAGCCGCCTAGGCGGCCCAGGCGCTAGGCATTGGGTCGCCGCCTGACTAGAGCCTAGCGCCTTTTAAAACACTGCTTTTTTCCTGCAATCTTCTCTTCTAAGATGATGGCTTTTTAATTTCTGTTTTTGAAGATTTTTTGCTGTTCATGATCCAACTGATTAAAAGTGATTCAAAGTTGCACAAGACAAAATTAACAGTGAGATTTGGACTGAAAATCACATGCAATTAAGGAGATTGGAGACACCTCCTCCAGTGTTGGAAAACACCTCCTCCGTGTTTTTGTTTTTTTTTTTGATCTGAAAACACCTCCTCTGTTGAATTATATCATTGGCATGAAGGGAATACAATGTTGTTGAATAGTCCCGTACTCCTTTGTAGGGGCCAATTTATGTTCTTGCAACAGTTATGGGTAACATAGGCCATAAAGTTTTGAAGTTTTCTTTATATCCATCAGAGGAACTTTGGATCTTTCAGATTTATCAGTTCTGTAGGTCTTTCTGAATAATTGCTAATTCCGCTCATCTTTTGTTTGTTTGAAGGTATGAACTCGGCCGTCAGCCTGCAAACACGAAGCTCTCAAGCAACAAGACAGTTAGGAGAATCCGTGTGCGTGGTGGCAATGTGAAATGGAGGGCCCTCAGATTGGACACTGGGAATTTTTCATGGGGTAGCGAGGCTGTAACTCGTAAGACCCGTTTGCTTGATGTGGTTTATAATGCCTCAAACAATGAGCTTGTTAGGACACAAACTCTGGTGAAGAGTGCAATCATTCAGGTGGATGCAGCCCCATTTAGGCAGTGGTATCTTCAGCATTATGGTGTTGATATTGGGAGGAAGAAGAAGGGGCCAGCTAAGAAGGAAGCTGCTGAGGTGATGAGTTTGACAACATCAATTTGGGATCAATAACCCTTTTTTTGGCTTGCTTGCTTCATCTCATTAAACTATACATTATTGTCCAATGAAGTTTTTTGTTACTGCATTTAGCCTTGTACGAAGCATAAGAGATTTTGTTTTTATCAGTGTTCTAAAAATCGGAATTAATCGTTGGCGGGGCCTACCTGACTAGATCTGACTAATTGCTATGCGCCAATTAATCACCGATTTCTAATTGCTATGCGCCAATTAATCACCGATTTCTAAGTGCTACGCGCCGATTACTAGGCCTCGAAGCTTGAAGGTGGCCGACCGCCGACTAGCGCCTAGTGACTTTTAGAACTTTGGACTTTTTATGATTGTTAACTTTGGAAGATTTTAGTGATGGCAGATGCCATGGAGAGATGTACACACTGTACAGAGCGTGCATTTGTTCATTTGTTGGGAACCTATTACACCATGTAACTGTAGAATAGGGAAGCACTGCACATATTCCTGCATTGTAATCTCTGTCGAATAGTAGTTTTACTGCTCGGTGTCATTTTGAGGCGACTTTCTGGATGTTTATGAACTTACTGTTTGTAAACTTTGCCTTGATTTCATTACTTATGTGTTCGTTCTAGTACCGAATTTTTTAATTGCTAGTGCCCATGTATGATTACAATCCTTCCTTGATTGGATCCTATATAGGTAATATGTGCTGTGTGATGTCTTTAGTCATGATATCGGTTGTCCATGCTGATCTTTCTACTTAAGCTGCACTGAGTTTGTAAACATGCAAGTCCTCAACTTGCGAAGCATTTTCAAGCATCCCAAATGCTGTGGAGATAACTCTTAAGTTATTTGCAATATTTCTTGATTGCTCCTTGATACACTTCAGATTTATACTATACCTCTTGCCTTGGCAGTCATCTCCTTTAGTGCTCGCTCTCATGCATATGCACATGCACATGCACATGCACATGCACATGCACACACCCACCATAACATAATAACTGTAGTCATCTTGTTCTGTTGAAATATTTGCTATCACTGATCATTGGTGCACAATGGTTACAGGAGGGAGAAGGTGCGGCTGCTGAGGAAACTAAGAAGAGCAATCATGTCCTCAGGAAGATTGAAAAGCGCCAGCAGGCTCGTAAACTCGATTCTCATATTGAGGAGCAGTTTTCTGGCGGTAGGCTGTTGGCCTGCATCTCTTCTCGCCCGGGTCAATGTGGCAGAGCTGATGGGTAAGCCTATTGGAACTAGTTTTTGAAATGTTACTATTTTTCTGTAGTATCTGTTTGATTAGCATGAGAATGGCCTGAAGTGATGATAAGAGAAAATATAGATTGCCAAACAACTCGCTTGTGCGTTTAAAGTTCTTCCTATTTGTTGCAAAAGCACCAAAAAGCCTAGATTTTCTAATGAATGTAGTCATCTACTATTTGAATTTCAATTTGTCCCTTATTCCTAACTACTTAATTCAGGAAGTTATGACTGTCTAGATTGGCAAGTTTGATTTAGGTAGTCTACAGATGATCTTACTTTTGTGATATCCAGACTCTTGTATATAGAGAGTGGACATTTTTATGTACTTTTTGATATTTGTTGCAAAAGCACCAAAAAGCCTAGATTTTCTAATGAATTTAGTCATCTACTATTTGAATTTCAATTTGTCCCTTATTCCTAACTACTTAATTCAGGAAGTTATGACTGTCTAGATTGGCAAGTTTGATTTAGGTAGTCTACAGATGATCTTACTTTTGTGATATCCAGACTCTTGTATATAGAGAGTGGACATTTTTATGTACTTTTTGA
>BPLS01000577.1:68107-86171 GCA_019656275.1 Rhododendron kiyosumense
ACCTAATCAGATGCATATCAGAAAACAATTTTGGTTCTTTCTCCATTCTTTCAGTTCACCTGCTGTCATCTTTATGTCATCAAACAGACCCATAACAGAGTCCTCGTACTTATCTTTTGTTCTTGAATGTTTATCTCTAGATACATTCTGGAGGGTAAAGAGCTCGAGTTTTACATGAAGAAGCTCCAGAAGAAGAAGGGCAAGGGTGCTTCAGGTGCCGCTGCTTAATTGAAAGATTGCCCAGTGTTTCTGTTCCCTTGCTTGTCAGTTTTTCCCGTCTTTGGCTGCTTTTGAACATTAGATGATGAGGTTGATAATTATCTCTTGTATTATTGTACTTCTAGTTGCTGAAATGATGCCTGAACTTTTGGCTTCTTACATGTCGCATCTATTTTGCAGTTTTGCATAACGTTTTACAATTTCCGTCTGTAGTAAGCTTTGAGTTGGTCTCTTGTGGTAAAATCGTTGTGTTTGTTCCTTCAATTACAGTTGCAGGTGGGTGTCGCATCTATTTGTGTTCTCTGATAATCGAAAGATCTTCTCGGACCTGCGAAGTAACTTTTGGTAAAATATTAACCGTTGAAAAGTTTTAAAATGTTAACCATGACAGACTTATGGAGTGAGAATTTTCTTCTTGGACCTTCTAGCAGGTCAGATGCGAATTTAGTTCTATTTGAGGCGGAATTTGCAAGATGCTTGAGAGAGGGGTAGCATTTGGGATTAGTTGCATTCCAGTAATGTTGAATTCACAGGACCATATTTCCGTTAAGGTGCCTGCACTTCTGTGCTCTCTAAGCAGTGGGGTTCCAACAGTCCGTTTAATGTTGGAAACGGATGTGGTTGGTTTTTGACAAACCAAAACCCGAACCTTAAAACCATAAACCCAGATCCTTAAAGAACCTATCCAAAAGCTTTAAACATAACACTGAATATTGCAACACTGCATGATGTTCACTCATTAGCAATGGCAGCCACCACTGTCGAACCATCGACAGTGGAGGATGTGCTCCCATTAGCCGCGGCAATTGCCGACAACGACGATCTATCCGAGATCCTTATATCCCTATTAAGTCTCGGATCAGATTCAAAAGCTTGTGCAAACATTGGCTCTCTCTGCCACCACGCGTTCTGACTTCAAATTTGTTTCGCCCAACACGTCTCTCTCTATTGCTCCTCCGTTCATTCAGGTATCCATGCTCGACAATCTTGTAATGGTTTGTTGCTGTGTTCTAGCTGTCAACACCGCAGTTATTAGGTACTAAAATCTCACAGCCAAACAGCATATGGCCTTGTGCCCTCCTCGTTGTTGTGCATTATCAGCATACACCCCCATTCTTGGGCTTCATATAGCTTTTGATCCATCAAAATCACCTTATATATCCTGGATATTACTACCTCCGTCCCAATTTACTTGTCACTTTTTGAAGTTCGTGCCACTTTTCAATTGATTATATCTTGTAATTTATAATATTTTAGGCAATTTTGAAAACATTGTATTATAGAATAAATCGAGATCTATCAAACAAGATCCATATTGGATATAAAATTCATTACCAATTTAAAGATATAACTAATTCTTTTTTCCGGTTGGAATAGAACTGTGACAAGTAAATTGGGACGGAGGGAGTATTTAATACATATGTCACAGATATTTGTACACCTTTCACAAATATTAGTATACTTTTTTCAGATGTCTATTACTATCCAACGTCCTTAGGAGTGAGGTTATCATTTTCCAATTCATAAACACGCAGCAAAAGGGCCAAATCCTAGGTTTAGACACACACAAAAAAGCACATCCCATTTTATTTCTGGAAATCTCAAAAAGAAGGGGAAAATGAAAGGGTAAAAATGTCAGAAACCTTGAATCTGCAATGCAACGTGCAAAGAAATAATCTTCTGAATCTTTCGGTCTTAAATCACTATTATTAATTCACCCCACCACTGAGTATTTAAAGAAGAATTAACCTTGCTTTTCCTTTCTAAGAGCCCACATACTTCCCACCCAAAAAAGGTTACTACTAGGCAAAATTTTAATTCCAAGAGCACAGTTAATAATTGGACTTTAAAGTTGAAACTCTCTCTCTCTCTTAGTTAATTAGTTATCACTAGCTTTCTTGGCAATATATCAGGAAACACTAATAAAAAAGCCACTTAAGCAAGAAAAACTAAGGGTACAAGATCGTTACGTCCACTTTAACTTGTCTTTAGGGACCAGCTGAACCGTATACTAGGGGAAGCTTTATTAAAGTTGGGGTAAGATGAAGACCCTGTATGGAGTCTATGGACTAATCTTCTGAGAGTTGATTGCATCCAAGAGGTTTTTGAACCGAAATCATTGGAATGAAGCAAACTTCTAAGTCTCAAGCCTTGACTATCAGTGAATCAATTGACCGCTAAAATTCAACAATCCGACCTCTTTAGCAGTATATGAATGTTCCTTTGTATATCCTTCTGGGACAAGACTTTCGCCTAAACCATTGACAAACTATACTCATATTCTCGTTAGGCATACTTGGTTTTTTGCAATTAGCTCCGGAACTTCTAACATTTTAGCAAGGCAGACAACCCAGAACTGCCAAACTGTAGCCATTCTGTTCTGTTTCAGTTTTGCTATCACTGATAATTGGTGCAGAGGAAACTAAGAAGAGCAATGTCCTCGGGAAGATCGAAAAAAAGCGCCAGCAGGGTCGTAAACTCGATCCGATCCTCATATTGAGGAGCAGTTTTCTGGCAGTAGGTTGTTGGCCTGCATCTCTTTTTGAACATTTTCATGTCCTTTTTTTGAACATAATCAGATGCTGTCATCTTTCTATCATCAAACAGACCCTTAACAGTGTCATCGTACTCATCATTAATTTCTTCCTAAATGTTTATCTCCAAATACATTCGGGAGGGTAAGGAGCTCGGGTTTTACATGAAGAAGCTCCAGAGGAAGGGCAAGGGTGCAGCTTGTGTTCTTGTACTTCTAGCTAGTTGCTGAAATGATAGCGTACTAGACAGGGTGCACTAGAACACCTCCGGATTAGGAACCACGGCAACAAAACCCGTTTAACATTCAGATATTGACAAAATTTAGGTTAGATTACTTCGCTGTAAAGTCGTACCATTAATCCGGCTGGTCTAATTCGATATGTACCATTGGTAGGGTTGATAAACAAGCCAAACAAGTCGGATAATTTTTTTTAAAATTTTTATCTAGGCTTGCTTTTGAAAACTTAACGAGCTTATATTCAAGTTTGGCTAATTCAATAGGCGGGTTGATCCTAACCGAGCTGTAATTTTGATCACGGCCGCTTGGCACCGCTCTACAAGGACATGGAGATGCTCGGCAGCATCCCGTCAAGTCCCGAATGCACCGTTCAAAACCAAAAACTCGAGACCTTAAAAACCCTAAGGCCTAAACCCTAATATTGTTATTGCACACAGTACTGCCAAGCTCTAAACCTAACACTGTGTATGACAACACAGTGTGTAATACCACACTGCACTGATCTTCGCTCCACAGCAATGGCGCTCTCATCAGCCACGGCAATCGCCGACAACCACAATGTCCTATCCGCGATCCTCGTTCGAACCCCCGCCCAGTCTGTCCTCCGTTTCAAAACCGTGTCCAAACACTGGCTCTCTCTCATCTCTTCCCCCCACTTCTCTCTCCTCCACCGCTAGCTCCTACTCCAGCCTCCCCTCTGCCGCCATGCATTCCGTCATCAAATTAGTTTCGCCTTCTCTCCTGCCGCCTCCGCTCGAATCTATCCATGTCGTTCTATGCAATGGGAATTTTTCAGGTATCTACGTTCGACAATCTTGTAACGGTTTGTTGTTGCTCTATTCTATCTTTCAACGAGGCAGCTATACCGTACTAAACCCAACCATAAACCAATATATAGCATTGCACCCACCTTGCGATTTTGCCGTTGTGAGGCTTTATATAGCTTTTGATCCATCAAAATCGTCTCATTACAAAGTAGCAGGGCTGTAAATGAATTGAGCCGTTCGTGAATTGTTCGAGACTCGACTTGGTAAAGGCTCGTTCGAGTTCGATTCGTCTACTAAATAAACCGAATCTGAACCTCAATTTTGGGCTCGTTTCATAAATGAGCCGAACATGAATGCAGCAGTATTCAACTCGATTAGACTTGCGAACCCGGAGTATATGTGTATCATGGGGATTTTATATAGTTATATAGTGAAATTTTTAAACCTTGTACAAGTCTAAGCGTTTACAATTACTAAAAATTTACTTATGTATATGTTTTTATCATTTTATATGTATACAAACATATTTATGTACATAATGAAAAAATTATTTGCAGTTTTAGACCTGTATGAGAGTATAAAAATATGATATTATTGGATTGCTAAGGCTCATGAACAAGCTCGAGTTCGACCCAAACCTGGGTAAACTCGGTTCGAGTTTACGAGTTTAGCTCGTCATAATTTTCATTGAATTTGACTCGAGTTTGAGTTCGCTAAAAAACTTAATGAACGAATTTGAACATTTCAATATTTGGCTCGATTCGGCTCATTTACAGCCTTACAAAGTAGTATGCGTAAGAACTACCCTATCAATCGGCTGCTACCAAATTGATAAATATACAGTAACTTTCCTGTAAGGACCATAAATAGGCTCTTTAAGTGCGAATCTCCCCAATTCTCCCATTTTTCGATTGAATTTCGATAATCCGAACCGCTCAATGTGATCAGAACTTGATTTTAAGAGTTTCAGCAAGAAATCGACAAAAAAATTGACCGGGAAGAAGTTGATATGAGCAGTTTTTTTTGAACCGTTCAATAAAAAACTGTTTAGATGATGCTCTTCCCGACCTTTTTTTTTTTTACGATTTCTCGCAGAGACCCTTAAAGTTACGTTCTGATTACATTGAGCGGTTTGGATTATGGAAATTCGATCGGGATCTATGAAGTTTGCACTTAAGCTAAGTAGGGGATCCCTCATAAGAAAGGGACAATACACACACACACACATTCAGTTTCAAATGACGGAGTCCGCAGTTAAAATGCGGACCTCCTCATTTCTTCCATTTTCCGATCAAATTTATATGATCCGAGCCGCTCAATGTGTTCAAAAAGTGATTTTTAGGGAACCCGCGAGGAATCGGCAAAAAAAATGATCAGGAAGGGTTTCATCGGAGCAGTTTTTGTTTGAACCGTTCAATAAAAATAAACAAAAACTACTTGGATGAAGCCCTTCCCGATTATTTTTTTTGCTGATTTCTCGCGAGTACCCTTAAAATCACGTTTTGAACACATTGAGCGGTTCGAATCATCGAAATTCGATCGGGAAAGGGAGATCCGCATTTTATTAAAATGAGGTGGTCCTCATAAGAGCAGGAATATATATATATATATTGAAAAATTTTCAAAATGGCATCTGAATTTAAGTTTATTTCAATTAAACACACGTACTAACAAAATTCCCAAATTTAGACTCCCGCTGTTATACTCTGTCCCAAAAATTGTTGACATGGTATCTCCAACCCATTTAAGTTGCCCTATTGCACATGTTTCCAATAAGAAACGATGCACTCAAGCGAAGCCCATCACTTTACCCATTACTTCATCTTTTCCATGTGGTCCCGAGCATACAAAAGAAAACATTAGAGTTTCCTCTGGGTTTGGACAAAAAAATATGGTTGGGAGGGAAAATGACCTTAACCTAATTGATTTTCCTCCATTTCTTTCTCTAGAAGTCTGCCTATTGTTCCACCATCTCCCTCACTTCAACCCTAGACCTGAAGCCTTTCCTCATCCCTTGTTCAACAAATGCAATAACACTTAAAGGTCCAAATGCTCCAACTGAGCAGGCTCCAAATGCAGCAACACAGTAGGGTTCAACATCCCAAATGGTAAGTTTCATTTATTTGTTTTGCGCCAAATTTTTATGACTTATTGATTCGTCTTAACGAGAGAAATCGGAAAAGTAAAAAATTTTGATCAAAACTCAATTTATTTTACTTATTTTTGTCTTTTTAAAAAAAATTATCAAGGGTGTGACAAAAAAATTTACTTTTCCCGATTTCTTTTGTCGAAAAGAATCAATAAGTCACAAGAGTTTGACGCAAAATTAACAACTGCAAAAAAAATAAAATAAATAAAAACAAAAAATAATTCACTACTTGGCTTTTAAAGTCATATTGGCCCTTAGTTCTCTTCATCATCCCTTGAACAAGGGAGGAGGAAGGACTTCAGGTTTAGGGTTGAAGTGAGAAAGATGGTAGAACAATAGGCAGACTTTTAGAGAGAAATGGAGGGAAATCAATTTGATTAAAGTCATTTTCCCTCGAACAATGTTTTTTTGCCCAAACCCAAAGGAAACCCTAACGTTTTCTTCTTTCTACTCGGCACTTCCAGTGTTTTGGTGTGTGTCGGGTAGCGGTACTACTTGGAGGAGGCACAGAACTATGTTCTTTGCCGAGTCAAATGGCCATTTGCATCTTATTAATGGGCCGACGACGGCAGAATTCCAGGTTCTCGAGATGGAAAGTGACTACTCTGGATGGTTTGTGAAGTAGTATCATGTTGATCTTGATAAAGCTCTTTTGGATTGGTGGGTGTGGACTTTATACTCGGCGTTATTCGCGGAGATCAGGTTGAAGATGATGATCAGTCCTTGCTGTTGTTGAACGTACGTGGTAGAGTTGTTTCGCACAATTTCAAGGATGGTACTTGGAAGGAGCTTCTGGACGTTGTGAGACATGCAATGAAATTCAAATACTGCGATACTTACTTATGACTACATCAGACGTACACAACTTTAAAACACTATGTACTCCGGGACACAACTGCATCGAGACCCGTTCGATGCACGTAGGCTCACGTAAATCAATTGGATGGGCTCCAAATACACTTGTGTCCGGAATTTGTGTTTCCTATATCTATATTGAGCTAGTTGTTAGTACTGGATTTGCCACAATGTCTTCCAGAAGACAAATACCACATAGATGTTGCATGTTATTGCATTTCTTCTCTCCTCTCAGAAGTGGTACGTTGACATAGCAATTAACTTGGCTCCATCTTCTTCTTTTTTTTTTTTTTTTAATTCCTCTCCTTTTTTTTTAAATAGATTCTTAATGGTTTTCTCTTCTGCTGTTATATAATGGCAATGTGTTAATACCGAATGCTTGGGTAAGAAAATGAATTTTGGTCCCAAACAAGACATAATGAATGGGTTGTTGAGGCAAATGATGGTCCTTAGTAGTTAATGCTGTCCCCTCAACAAAGGGATTTTCCCCACCTTCCAAGTGAAAGGATAAAAGAGGGAAACCTTTTAATAATGGGACACCCACCCTAAAACTGATGATCATAAATACATAATACCCTACAAAAAAAAAAGGGTGGCCAAATCCTTTTCAAACTTTCCTAATTATCCCTTTATTGGCAGCATTTCAATTCCTTGTTAAAAAGGGGGAAAAAAAAAGAAAAGAACATTCAATTTTCTTTCTGGAAATCTCAGAAAGAAAGAGGAAATGTCAGAAACCTTCAGCCTGCAATGCAACGTGAAAAGAAATACTAATCTTCTGAATCTTTCGGTCTTAACCACTAGTATTATTAATTCACCAATCACCCTACCACCACTGAGTGTTTAAAGAAGAACCTTGGACAGTAATAGGGTGGTTCATTTGCTTTTCCTTTCCAAGAGCGCACATACTTCCCACCCAGAAAAAGTTTTACTACTAGCTAGGCAAAATTTTAATTCCAAGATCTCAGTTAAAATTGGACTTCAAAGTTGAAACAAGAGGCAGCTCTCTCTCTCTCTCTCTCTCTGCAAAATATAAGGAAACATTAATAAAAAAGCCACCTAAACTCTACAAACACACCGATGGATCATTTTTTTTTTTTTATAACTAATGGTGTTTGGACTGTATATGTGCACTCCGACTAATCTCTTGGGACTAGTTCAACCGTCTCACTAACGAGGAGTCCTATTAAAGTAGGGACAAGATCTTGTATGATCTGACTCCGTAAAAGTTGATAGCATCCGAGAGGTTTCAAACCAGAAACATCGGAAGGAAGCAAAATTCTAAGTCTTAAGCCTCTACCACTCCAAAAACAAGTCTTAAGCCTTGACCACCGGGTCAACCTTCGATCATGCAGGGAATCAATTGACAACTAAAATTCAACAATCCAACCTGAGGGTTAGCGGGGAAATTAGTTTGTTAATCAACAAGAGGTTTACCAGTAGTTTATAGCCCTGAACCCTAAACAACTTTAATAAAGCTCGAACCCTGACCTCTCTTATGAGAGGACCATGAGATAACCGCTGGGTTACAAGTCCTTTCGTTCTGTTTAGCAGTATAATGTTACTTTGTGTACCCTTCTGACCTCTGGGACAAGACTTTCACCTAAACCATTGACAAACTATACTCTCTGGTTTTAACTCTTCCACACAAACTATAATTTCCAAAGAATCTTGATGACAAACAAAACAGACTGAAATGGGGACCAATAATGGAAGTCTCAATAAACAATAGACAAAGCTGCAACACATAAAGGGGGAAAATTTTTTTTTTTTTGTTTAACCTAAAAAATATACATTCCTACTAACCACATCTCATCAAATTAATAATTTATCTTCAAGGGCATCTTTTCATGCCTGAACTCCACTACATTACCCTTTCACTAATAACTATAATTTACAAAAGGTAGATGAGACATTAAGGCTATAGATTTATTGGGTATGGTCAGAAACTCACCAATGCCAAGCTGGGATTTTTGTAAATGGTCATATTTTAATTCTTAATCTCATGACAAAATTGAATAGTACAAAACTTTTGGTTGATTCAATTCTAAGAGTGTACAGTAAAAAGAGAACAGAAGCTTCTGTTTTTCTGGGTAATTTATGAAAATTACAGGGCTCAAGAAAAGCCGGAAATTATGGTTGACTACAACTCAAGCTAAACCATGTCCTAATCATAAAGATTCAGACTTTTGAGAGAATTGAGGAGCCCACTCTCACAGCTGGTTACAACTTCTTGAGTTAGGATCAAAATTTACCTAATTACGTAAGCTATTTTCATAATTACGTTGTATGTAAATGACAGGATCAATGAGCACAAAATGAAGATAGGAGATTACAATAGATCTTGTCGAATTGACATGATTTTTCAACTATATGCAGTACAGAGTCGAATAGGATGGAAAATGAAAGCTGTGGAAATTTTTGCTGCTCAATTTCTTAAGAGACTATATTATACAGTAGGGTGCTGCTACAACAATTTGCACCAGATCATACAGAAAAAGAAAAAAATAAGATTGGGAAGACCAAAATGGATCCAATAATAAGATGAAATGATAAAAGCTAAGAGAGAAAGGTGATCTTAATTTTACCTAAAGATGGATTAGCAGTCCATGAAAGCACCAGTTAAGAATGAAAATCTCTTTCTATACACATCACCGTCTCTCTCCATCTAGCCCTTAGGTTCAGGATTAATGAGGTGTGATCAAAGTTCACTTTTCATGTGGGATTTCTGACTTGAGCCTGTGATGGGGAAAAATATACATATCATAATCCACAACTATTCATGTGCTAATACATGCAAGTATGAATTCTCATACTAGTTCTAACTCTTACCAGGAAAAAACTGTGAGTAAAATCCCATATCGCGGTTTGGGCTCTGGCCTAAACCCATCTGAACAATGCTTTGCAAATCGTCTTCACACAATGTCGGAAACTGGACATTTTAAGTCAAAAACCGGCATTAGATGGTGAAATTGTTCTCTGAATAGTTCTTGGTTACAAAACTTATCATCTGTCCTTAAGGAATGGGGCAGAAACTAAATACCTGTGGAAGACTTTGGCCTAATTCATCAACTAGAGTGCCAATGTTTTGGCAATATGTGGTGTCTAGAGGGTGCACTGAACTTTGGGTCACTGCTACTGGATGAGGAAAGGATCCATTAGGCTGAGATACCTAGAATTCACAACAAGCCCAACAACCCAATTCAGAAAACCACCGCACAGTAGATAAAACAAAGGAACTGCACAAAATATATACATCATGTTCTTACATCCTTTGGGAAGATACTATCCATGTTCGTACTATCCAACCTTGGATTCACCGAAGCTAATTTCATCGATAGAAACTGCACAAACCAAAATTTCACTATCCGTCAAGCCATTACACTTGATATCTGCAATGACAATAAAATCCTGTGCAGAAAATTAGTTCGAGCTCAAGGTCCTAATTTACCTCAACTTGGCGTTGTAATGACTGCACGTAGTTTATAATCTCATCAAGCATAAGTGCTTTTCCAGTCACCTAAAGCAACAAATACGAGGCAATCAAGTTAGACATTGACAACATATGCCCTCAACCACAATCCTCAACATTGGCTTATAAAAATCTCTCAAAAAACCTTTTGCCACACACACCTTATTGCAACCCGGTACAAGATCTTGTAAAAGCTTCATTCTCTCACCTATCTTCTCTCTCCGAACCTGCCCAAATACCAAATATAGAAGACTACAACACTAAGCTAGCCGCAGAAGAAATAGGAATACAAGAAATGTCTGATAGAATTGAGCTATAGGTTTTACTCTTTCAGCTAGGCTATGGCTGTCAGTAGCTTGACCCCTTCTTGCTCTAACATGAATGTAATCCTTTGGGGGCTCGGCAGGCTTTGGGCTACCCTTTTCTTCATCAGTTTTATTCTCTGTTTTCACGTTATCGTTTTCCATCCCATTGCCTTCAGTAGATTTGCATCTTTTCGTATTCCCATCATCCTCTGCCTCTACCACCTGAAAAACAGAATTTCAAAAATCTCTCATATGAATCAAAACAAACTAAAACTCCAGCTTAAAGTTTTGACTTTTCTTGGCAACATTTGTTACCTTAGATTTTCCTCTGGAAGCTGCTTTCCTTTTCTTGGAACTCGAATCACAAGGACCTTTTGATCCGGTTTCCCCATTCGGAATTTGCCCAGAAACAGAGGAGCCCTCGTTCGAACTGGGGAATTCAGCTCGATCAGACATCGGTACTTGACTCGAATTCATGTCAAAGTCACCAGCACACCTCATTCCCGTATGGGTTTGTGTCGAATTCCAATTCTCTCGAGCACTCATTGGAGATCCAGCTCCCTTGAAAGAACCACTACTCGAAACCCTAGGCATCTTTTCCCTCTCCATCAATGCACTACTAGATCTGTACGGCGACTCAGTACTGCCCAGCAACTGGCTCGTCCTTTCATTGAAACTGCTGCGGCTACCGAAGCAGGAAAACCTCGCCGCTCTTTCGGTGAAGCCGGGATCACCGGAGATTGTCGGCAAATTGGAATTCAAAGCCATTGGAAATACCAAATTGGGCATGTTTTCTTTCACGAGGTGTTCCACAATTGGCAAGTGTAGCCTGGGAGGTGAATTCAGATTGGAGACGGATTGCCACGTCGGCATTGGCGACTGTTCTGAGTAGAATGGCGGTGGGATTATGCCAGAACTGAGGAAGTAGCGGTTGTCCATGAAAGATTGAGAATTGGTGGGAATTTGGGGTGAATTGAAAAAAAAAGAGGGAGACCCAGGTGGGAAATGGGGAGAAATTGAGTGTAATTGATGGAGAAGGGGAAAGGAAAGGAAACAACTTGGGAAGGTGTAACAGAGAGAGGAAAACAGAGGTGAGGTATAGGTTGGGAGGGAAATTGAGAGGTGGGGATTGGGTATTGATGGGGATTGGAGTAGGGTCGAATGGGGCTATGGGTTGGTGAGAGGAGATTGTGTTGGCGCTGAAAAAGCTCAAGAGAGAGAGAGAGAGAGAGAGAGAGAGGGGAAGGTTTTGGGTTGGGTAGAGATGAAGTTATATAGCCAGAGAGAGGAAACTGTTTTGCTTGTGTGTTTGACCTCTTTTGTATATTATGTACTGTGTCTGTCTGGTAGTAATTTTCCCCTCTGTTTCTCTCGCCGTAAAGAGCGGAAGGGGAATAAACGTCAAAGCAAACATATCCGGAGCAGCTCACGCACATCTCGACTATTGTTCATCCTAGTCTAGTCTCCGTGATTAAGGATTGCAAGAGACTTCTCCCTTGCGACCTGACCCACGAGACAAGAATTTGCCAAGTTTCGAACTCATAATATGTCTACGTTTACAACTCATCCCGGGATCCTTTTTTGCTCTCATCTCCTTGGAGGGAGAAAGGGAGGGAAGAGTTGCAGAGGAAACAACTCTTTTTCACCCTAGAGTGAGATTTATCTCTGTTTTGGTCTTTGGCTCAAAACAGAAAAGATTCTCCAGAATTTAACTTTTAAACCTTGTGACAAAGGTTACCAGAAGTAAAAAAATCATTATGATGAGGAAGTTGTTATCTGATGCATGTTTTGTTGTTTTTTGAACATATCTGATGTACTATCTTCATTTCGTACAATTCACATTTTTTCATTTGGTCAAATCATTAGATCCTGTGAATTTTTTTATTTTTTTATGTTTTATCCGGACATTATTGGGCTTTGATCTTTGGAAATCAATACCCAAACAATTGAACAAACTTCTTATTTTCATGGTTATATTCTTCGTGCGGGATCATGAGATTCTTGGTACGTAAAGATGGTAGAACAAGCCCACAAAATCAAACTCTACTTGATACATTCAACATTGAATTGGCCTCGTTCAGTTGCAGGGGAAAAAAGTGCAGGAATATTTAACTTTCTTGCATTTTGGATGTGTTTCATTATCAAAAAATTATGGGATCCACGTCTCCAATTTTTTTCATGGAAATATACAAGATTTTGCATGAATTTTATTTGTCCACCAGTTTCTACGCTATGACTGTATTACGGTTTTTCAAATTTCTCTTGAATTTTTATATACCAAATGAATGCGTAGAATTCTTTTACTTCACTATCTTTTTTGAAATGATTTTCCTCCATGACAAGCGAATAGATTACAAAATTTTGAACATGGGTCTAATACAATCATGTAACATATAGTAATAATCTTTGTTGCTTCTATCATCCACTCACAAACTGACATAACCTCATCGACAACAGATAATTTGCGAGACATATTTCTTTTTGCCTTGTATTAAATCTTATTTTGTAGCTTCCTTATTTATCATGTAATCGTGTTGCTTCGAACTGTTTAATTTTCTTGTAACGACTCTTATAGCTATGAAGTTCTTCGATCTTTGATGTGATTACCCAAAAAAAAACTTCTTTAATGTAACAAAAAAAATTAAACAAACAAAACCAATATATAAGGGGCGAATTTCACTTAATTCAGCAATTCTCCAAAGCTCAACAGGCTCACCTGGCCTTGAGATCTTCTGACATCAATTGCTTTCCATTCTCTTACTCAAAATTCAAGTATAGGTCCAAAATCTTTAGTTTGGGGCCACCTCACCTCACGTATAAATGTGTGAAAAGTTTGCAAGAGGGTTGTAGGAATTAGTTTGTGGTGTGCACATAATAGTCCGGAATGCCCAGTGCTCTGAATGTCAAAGTGAAGAAATTCAACCAAGCGCGGGTAAACGGCGGGAGTAACTATGACTCTCTTAAGGTAGCCAAATGTATGTAAATATATTGGGTTGAAAAATGAGGCATCTATAATACAAAATGTTTAAATTAAGACTTAAAAATGTGTGAAAATAAAAAAATAAAAAAGAGCATTCCGGGGGGGTGGGGGGGGGGGAAATTACATATACATGCATGGTCGTTGGAGTTGGAGATCAGCCCTGTAGAGAACAATGTATTATTGTCTCCAATTCATAGTAATAATTTTTTACGTAAGTCGAGGATACAAAATAGTGACAAAAGTTCGATGAGTAAGTATGTAGACGAGTTTAAAATGTCATGTTGTCGGAACTACTGTATAATTTTGGGGGTATAAAAGTCAGAGTCAATATTCATAAATAAATAAATAAAAGGAGAGAGAGAGAGAGAGAGAGAGAGAGAGAGAGAGAGAGAGAGAGTCAAATTTAATGAATAATAATGGGTTTTAATTGAAAATAATGTTTTTATAGTTTCACTCAGATGAGAAACATTATAGAGTAACAATCACATTAGTGTTTTTTTATTTCCTTCTCGTTTTTAAGGACCATAAACATATGATAATTTTTTTTTATATCAACTTACGCGCTCATCTCGACTAATCTCTCGAGAACCATTCTCACCGTCAACAAGCCGAGAGCGCACTTAAAAATATGGACGAAACCCTATATGGATAAACCCCACAAGCCACAGAAGATGCTACCAAGCACTCCTCTGCCGAGCGGGGTGTCGAGCGGCATCCAACCGTTCATTTCGGCACAAACGATTCGGATTGAATCTGACCGCATACAAATCTGAACTGCTCGATCAAGATTCGAGCCTTCAATTACTGAGATGAACGATCGGATCGGCCGCTCGGCACCGCTACCAAGCATTCCCACTTGACAATATCACTCAATCCCATAGGCAGAAAACACCTATGAGGTTTCAAACTTGAAATCTAAGCAAACCGTTAGGTCTCAAACCTTCAATATCCAGCCAACCCAAATCGGGGCCCGTAAAACTTACTAATACAATATATATAATGATTCCTTTGTGCCAACTCAATTATTATTGCATTATTAATTTTCCACCTCTCCGGGTCAATAGGTTTTTGTCTGGAAAACTTAACAATGTTTAAGCCCTAATCAAACTCTTAACTCTATTCCTGAGATGAGGAATGCATTATTTATACTTCACCCTCAACCTCTTCACTTCTTTATGTCGGCCTTCGTAACCATATGGGTGAGTCTCGTTATAAGGTCCCATATGCACACGTGTCACTTGTTAAATGGATACACGCAAGAGGGGTTTTTTTTTTTTTTTTTTGTTGAGGCTTTTGATTAAGTAATGCACGTTAGAGTTAATTAAAAGCAGTAAATATTAGACTGGCTATTGTGGGCCTGTGGCATATGACTCCTACTGAAAGTAATAAGTACGAATTTTAATGGGTGAAACAATAGTAAAACTTATGGGTGTAAGGGTGTTCCACTTTCCAAAAAAAGTATTTTCTGAAGAAGAAAAAAAGGTAATTTCAAACTCAAAAATTATGTATTTACGTAAATAATTTTTCTACCAATATGGATCTTATTTGATAGATCTCATTAAGATCTTTTAAACGGTGCAAAAAAATTGAAAAAATATTTTTCATTTTCATTATATTTGAGTTTGAAATTACCTTCTTTCTCTAAAAAATACTTTTCCTGGAAAGTGGAACACCATAACCTAATCGGTTTGGCTAGGTGGCGTTTGCATGAAAATTAATTGGCCCAATTAGAAAATGACAAGTGGTCATTCACATTGGACAAAACGGAGAACGCATAAGCTGAAATACATGGAATCACACAATTTAAAGAACGATGACGTTCTGATTAACTTAATATCGTTTTATAGGTTATTATGACTATCGTTGCCAGATGGAAGCTCAAAAGACAAGCAATTCCAAGCTCAAAGGCGCGAATCGTATTATTCAAACAAGAGGCAGTTATACCAAGTTGACACAGTCAAAGGAGTTGAAATCCAAATATGTAACTGCTTATTTCCATCGCGATGTAGTTAAGGGCAAGTGGGGTGATGAATTAATTGAATCACCATGGATAATTGTAAACATAAATCATGGAGGGAAAGTTTGAATTCAAAGATGAGATGACTTTGAAGGCAGTTAAGCGGGAAAATGAAAGCCGTGGAAAAGACTCAAGAGTTTGCCTATAAATAGAAGAAGTGAAAGAAAGAAAAACCCCCAAACAAATCATCAAACAAATAGCTATGCTATGCTTGGTTTGTCCATTAGGCAGTAATTTAGGAACTTCGAACTAGTTCGAAGTAATTAGGAGTAGTTTGTAGTAGTAATAATCACATTGTAATTTGTTTTGTTTGTTTGTGAAGTTGGAGAATCAATTGGAAAACAAGTCATTTTGAATTGATCAAGATATCTTGTTTATCCTTTGATTTGTCGAATTTTCAATAAATCGTTGTGTCGTTTCAATACTTCTAGATAGAAAAATCCTCTTCATTGAGGTAATTGAACCGACACTACAATCACTTGATTAAGTTTGGCTTTTATAAGTTAAATCTGAAAAGGATAATTACAAGCTTTTCTGACACGCTCGTACCCAATCATATTTCTGAAGTAAGCCAAAAATCTCAGCCAAATAGGTGGGCATGAGAACTTAGTAAAGTGTTTGTCTTCTACGAGATCACATATCCGAATTTCACGGAGGCTGAACTTTTCAAATCTTGAGGCTACTGGAGGATAATTAGTCGAGGCGCGCATAAATTGGCCTGAACAAAGCACACATATTACAGGAAAAACTTAAATAAATGTGAATAACGTTTTTTTTTCAGTGTTATGAAATGCAATAGAATCTTGAAAGAGCAACTAACTTTACGGTGTGATTACTCATCTAAATTATAAGCCAGACAGACAGTTTGGTTACTTCATGAGGGGGTTTTATGCACCACCAAATTAAATTACCTTAAAATGGCAGAGGCCCCAGTACTCTTTCAAATAACCATTACTACAGTAGTACTATTATTTTCATTTCAAAAGAAAAAACACTGTGCAACAAGATGCATGTTACGAAGTTCAAACGAAAGAAAAAGTTCAAACGTAAAACATAACAGTGCCACCTAATTACTACTTGAAGATATCATTATTCGAACATTTATATAGACGCTCACACATACTTACGCATCGACCAACCGATTAGCCTTTGCTGGTGTATACTATGTCTACTTAATTATTGATCTTCATCGGCACTAAAGTTAACCTATTGGGCCTATTTATTTGACCAAAATGAGCATCAAATGAATCATACATACACAGAAAGCACAAGTTCGGTGTTTAATTAAATTTTCATATTGTCGTCTGCGTTAAGTATTTATCGAATATATAACACCTAGAATTGCTAGTTGTATAATGGTCATAGGGGCAGTATTTTTAGTTTTATCATTGTTAATCTAACGAGAATGTTCCTTCATTATCAGTCCCGTCAAATAAACGCACTTGTAGGGTTGTAGTATTCCCAAAGAATAACTGCTTCAAACCCAAGTAACAGACTGATCTAGTTGACAGGCGAGGCCCATGTACCCAAAAAAGACAGGCGAGGCCCAATTTTGTTCAGTTTTGTAACTAAAGCTTCTCGCTTCGAGTTTACCTGCCCCAAGCCAGGCGAGGCCCAATCTGTTTTGATCAAAGTTTGTTAAAATTATTGACAGCCCTGCTCATTGAGAGAATCGTTCTGGTAAAAAAAAAACAAATTTATTACTTTTGGGTCTAAAAAATTTGAGAATTGAGATCTTTTCGTTATTTTTATAAGAAATGGTGAATTTGTTAGTATAAGACATTTTTAGCTAATTCCGCCACATGTTTGGTCAAACTGTTGATGGTTCGGTGCTGATGAAATGAACATTGAAACCACATGAGATTTATAATCATTTCTTATACGTAAAAGAGATATCTATCTATCATAAAGAAAAACCTTTAGGGGTCTCAGTAAAATTTACCCTTCTAAATTTTGGGGTTCATTTTCGCTCTATTTTTATTTAAAACCCCACTTATTATTTTTGTTGTAAATTCACAACAAGATGGCAATGTCTATCAATCAGATTGGTTGCTGCACCCATTCATGTCAGGGTGGGGACGTCCATGCTACTTTCCACGCCCAGGCCGCCGACGTCCACCCTAGCTGGAGGGCCTTGCCACCAGGATCGGCCCACAACTAAGATTGATTAGTTAAGGTGTTCGGATTTAATAATTTGGTCTAGTTATTAGTAATTACTTAGTAATCGTTTGTGTCAGTGACTAGTCTAGTTTTTTATTTTGATTATGAGAGAATAAGTTGCTCACAGTTCTACACAATTTTAACCGTCCAAAACACTTTTGGACGGTCTAGATTGAGCTTTGTAAACCTTATTTACAGCTCTTCTATACGTAAATAAGATTTTCTCTTTTGATTATATGAACTCTCATGATGACGTGTTTGTTAATTACTCGATACATTTTGGAACATTTAAACCAGAACTACTAATGATTCCACGCGCAAAAAGAAAGCAAGAAGAAAATGTCCGCTTTAAAAACAATCATGTGGAAAA
>BPLS01000577.1:86181-109523 GCA_019656275.1 Rhododendron kiyosumense
TTTAGAGAATGCAACAAATGCATGCGTTGATTAATTTGCCGGCACGTGAAGCTTGAACCATTCAGGAGTCGTTCGTTTCCTTAATTTCCATTCCGAATTGTATTCGTACTGATCAAGTACACCAAAACTTTGCATTCTTATTTTTAATGCATGCTTCCTCATCGAGGGAAGAAAGAGCATTAAATGCATGTCTCTTTTCAAAATGAGTATTGATTTTCACAACTACCCCCTTTGATCAATTTCCTTTATAAAGTTAGTTTTAACGGTCCCGCTAATAAGTGCCCTGAGACATTAGTTTGGGGCACTAATTTAGGATTTTTAAAATGTTTTAGGTGCGATAAATATACTTACTCCATGAGTTGGCTTTATGGGTACTCATAAAATATTATTTTTCACCACTATTTTCTAAACTACCCATAAATGTTTGTAATACCATTTTTTAATGACAATACTAAGAACCAGAACAATTTTTTGTATAATATATATTATATGGAAACCAAATAACTGGATAGTTAAAATTGTAAGGAATAAAAACTAATTCTTCATCATTTGATTTAACATTGGAAAGAACTTCTTCTTTTTTTTTTCATTTAGTTTAACTCTGACTCAAACATTCCATCCATTCTCCTACATAATGCAATACCATGATCTAGCAAAAATATTCAAAAAAAAAAAAAAAACTCTTCATCAAGTATGTAGGGGAAAAATCTTTCCAAGAAACTCAAAGAAATATTCATACATTAGTTTGCTTGGTAGCAAAGGTTAAATTCTTATTCAAGTCTCATAAGGAAAAAAAAAAGTGGTGGGATTCCCGGTTTTTGTCCTTTTTGCTTTTTTCATTTTATAGATATAGCTAGAGGAATATAAAGAGAATATAGAGAGTTGTGGTCATTTTTTCAATCAAGAAACTTTTGAACTTCTTTTGATGAAAGATTTGTATTTTCAATGTAGTTATTAGTAGGTCTTGGGATGAGTATAAGAAAATGTAATTAATGTAGTTAAACTAGTGCCCTATTGTGTGCCCTGGTGGCACCCTGTAGAATTTGCCTAGTTCTAATTATTTAGGGAGGATAAATTTTGAACATTCACACACTTTTCTAAGTTGGCTTTTCAAACAAAACTAATTATCGAAATTCATGTCTTTCAAAATAAAATAGAGGGCCAATAGTCACGAGTTGATTCTTACTCCCTCCGTCCTAATTTGTTTGTTCAATTATCGAAATTCGTATCTTTCAAAAATATACTTATATATTACTTTTTATAATGTTTTTTATGATTTTGAAGATTTTATATAATAAAATTAATTGAAATCTATTAAATAATATTCATATTGCAAATTAAAAATATTACGAATTGAAAATTGTTAACAATTTTTTGAGAGATCAAATGCTCTAAAAAAATAAAAAAGGAATAAACAAACCAAGACGGAAGAAGTATATAAATATTTGTACGAGCGTACCTGTGTGTAACATAAATTAGTCCCAACGTCTTGAATTATATACAGTATATTAAACTCTATCAAGAGCACTCATGAGCACAAAGTCTAATCCGACTCTTAGTCACACGAAAGGGTAAGCCCCCTCGCGATCAAGTACTATGTTCACCACTTGGAACACATCTATCCACGTGACAATCTCATCTCATTAAATTAATTACTATTTCCCTCACTGCATGGAACGTTTTGCGAAATCCCAAAACCAATAGTATCCCTCCACGTAGCTAACCTCCTCAAACCACCCAAAGAATAAATTCTGGGTGCCCGTCGGATATCCTGCCCCCGTCTTCACCCTCACTAGGATACTGATCCCCCGGCATATCCCCACAAGTTCCTTTACAAAACACCAAAACCAAAAGCAGGTTCTTTTTTGCACTGTTTCGTCGAATATTCGCTTGTAAATTCCTCTGAAACCTCAATAAATCCAGAGTAGGAGCTCTTATTCTAGTACTTAGTAAAAAAAACAAAGAAGAAGAAGAATTATGCTCTTATTCTATAAGCTACTGCTATAATCTGTTTTGGAAAAACAATTTTACCTGGAATATGGCCGGTTTTGCGAGGGCGAAGCGGGTCACTGACCCGCTAAACGACAGAGTCAAGGCTCTGATCGTCGGGAAAGCCGGCCGTGAACCGGTCTACGCCAGCAGCGGGAGCGAGCACAGCGGCGAGGAGTACTCGCTGTGTCTCTCCGAACTCATCCACGGCTTCCTCGAGGATGACGCCGGCGGCGGCGGAGGTGGTGAATCGCCGGATTGCGAGTCCGATTCCGAGCGCGATCCGTCAATGTGCGATCAGACGGACGTGATCGAGGACCTTGTAAATGCATCTGTCACGATGAACGCAGATTCCTTCAGGAATTCACTATCAGCTCACGTGTCCAACGCAGCGACGGCGTTTCAGTTTTCCTCGGTAAAACCTAGCAGATCGGTTCTCCGTCGAGCCGTGATGGTGTCTCTGAGAGAGCTAGGCTACAATGCGGCGATTTGCAAGACGAAGTGGGAGAGATCGGGCGGATTAACCGCTGGTAACTACGAATTCATCGACGTCGTCCTCCAACCGAACCCCGCCACGTCGCAGTCCCACCGTTACTTCATCGACCTCGATTTCGTTGCGGAATTCGAGATCGCGAGGCCTACTGATCGGTACGAGCGTCTGTTGGAGAAGTTGCCCGGGGTTTTTATCGGGAGGGGTGAAGAGTTGAAGGAGATTGTGAAGGTAATGAGCGACGCGGCCAAGCGGTCTTTGAAGAGCAGAGGGTTGAGCCTGCCGCCGTGGAGGAAGAACCGGTTCATGCAGAACAAGTGGTTTGGCCCGTACCGTCGGACGGTGAATGCGATTCCGGCGAACTCGCCGTCTGTTTTAACGGGTTTTGCAGTCAAGTGCCGTTCGGTGGGGTTCGACGCCGTTAATGGGCGTTTGTTTTTTCCCGCGACAACTCGTACGAGATAGGATAGGCGTAGTTTCTGTGTACAATAAAGTCAAGCGGGTTTCAATTGTAAAAGTATTAAAAAATAAAAACCCTGTCGTTTTGTGCTCACATGTTACATCATTGTTTCTGGTACGCGGCGATTCCACCTCGTCTGTGTAGAAAAGTTGTTCGCTGCTGCCCCCACCAGTACTCATAAAACGGTAATGGTGAAGAATTCTGCTACGAAACCGATCGGAAGCACCGACAGTGGGTACCGATGGCCGCAAGGGTGCCAGAGCCAATCTGATCCTGCACGAATGATTTGAGCACTTCAATAATTTTAAAAAAAGTATTGAGTGTGCCTACAAAAAATTTATTTAATATGATGTGTGCGTGTTCAATTCAATCGTTCATTTTTTCATTTAAATTTCGAATCAGTTCGGAGTAAAATAAAAAATTGAAATGAGTATATACACAAATTGAATTGAACTAATTTTTCATAAACTCATTCTTTTTTTCATGACTTTTGATGTGACAGTGATGAAATACTCGGCAATTTTCTGACAACAGTTGGTGTGTACTGGGTGTAAAAAATTTGTGGTGGGGTACGTGTTTGGATAAGGTACTCTACTCCTTGGATAAGGCCAATGACTTTTGCTCACTTGCAAAGGGCCTTCTGCTTTTTCCAGTTCATTTGTCAGAGCATCCACAATAATGGAATAATTAAAATCAATAATCAAAATGAGTCACATCAGTATTTGATTATTTATTTAGTTCATAATTAAATTTAACAATTTCTATCTTTACATTGGTTATTTTTGCATCCCGAACAAAACAAACCTCCATAATACACAATGCACATATGTCTAATCGCAAACGAGTTCCAATCGCTTCTAATTTGGGGTGTTTTTGAATTATTGAGTTTTGAGTTTAGTTATTGAGTTTTGATTATTGGTAAAAATTATTAAGTTTGATTATGGAATGAGTGAAATTTGGTTATTTTAGTTATTTGCTAAAAGACTTGTAACTTTACTTATTACAATATGAGGTATTTTTTGAACATTGTTGTTAAATTTGTTTATCCACAATCATTTGCTTATTACAATACGGATGCTCTTAGTAGTCAAAACGGTCCTCTCTTTTTTTCTTCTTTTTTTTTGACTGAGAAAAGGGTAGGAGGGGGCGACCAACGTAGTACCCCCCTTGGCATGACCATAGGGGTTTCCTACTCGCTGTGAAATGTCCGATTCAAGTCATAGCTACTATTCGTGAGGACCGACCGTCATCACAGCACCATTTAGATACAAGATAGCAAGGGCACAAATTCCTCAATCCCTTGCCACTGACAAGATTCGAACCTCAGTCTTGCTTAGGAATAGAGCTGTAAATGAACCGAGTAGTTCGCGAGCTCTACTCAGTTCGGCTCGACTAAACGAGCCGAAATTGAGTATTCGGCTCGTTTGACAAAAGTTCGGCTCGTTAAGGGAGGCTCGTTTAGTAAATGACTAAACTCGGCTCGTTAAAACTCGAGCTCACCGAAGCTCGGCTCGGCTCATTTAGGGGATGTTCCGCTTTTTTAAAAAGTACTTTTTTTTCAAATGAAGGTAATTTCAAACTCAAATATAATGAAAATGAAAAATATTTTTTCAATTACTTTTGCACCATTTTAAAATATTTTAATGTGATTTATCAAACAAAATCAATAATAGTAGAAAAATTATTTGCATAAATACATAATTTTTGAGCTTGAAAAACCTTATTTTTCTAAAAGTACTTTTTACTGTTCATTTGGAACACCACCTTACACCCCTACCTGGGAATAAAGGAGGCTTTACCATCCAAGCTACCACTATCGGTGGTGTCAAAACTGTCCATTTGTTAAAGGATTTTTTAAATTTCATTAGAGTGGAGGAGATATAGAGAATGACGAAAGACATAATAGAAGAGGGATTATTATGTAAGGGTTTATTAGTTTTATAAGATTTATTTGGGTTGGAGGGACGTGGATGAATAGTGGCATATTCATAAATGAGCATAGCATATCTTTTTAGATTAGATGATGATTGATGATAGATTTTTCTATCAAAAAAGAAGCCACTAGTCTTCTGGGATATATAATCATAATAACAATTGATCCTATCTCCAATGGATCGGAGGAGGACCTTTCCGGCATATTCTGATACTTTTGGGTTTTACTTATTAGTTAAAGACTTTGGGGGTTTTACTTACTTCCCAACTCTACTTGCATCATTGTCAAGGTGGGGGCCTCCCAAGTAATTTGGAAGAAAATATGTGAAAAAATACCAGAATAGACCGCGTGCAAGTTTGCGAGGATATTATTATTTAACAGTATTTTATGCCTAATTATTATGGCTCTCCATCAACAAATTAGAATGTTTGCAAGTCCCGTTCGAAAAAGAATGTTAAAAAACGGTTTATGAACGTAATTATGATTTTAAAAACAAACGGTGTATAATTGTACTTAGAGGCTGTTTAGACAAATAATTAAGCTGGTTTTCCCTCAAAAAATGAGCCACAAAAGCCACAGTGGTTCGGCTAAAAAAGTCAACCCCTAAAAGCTAGACTGTCGATGAGTGAAATTACCAAAATGTTCTGCCCATTAAATACAAGAGAAATCAGGAATTGGGGTACGAGAATTTGTGGGGCAGGGAGTATTTTTGGAACACCGGGGTGGGGTCGGGAGAGGCAGTGTGTGTCAAAAGGGGTTCCAACAAATGGCTCTTTGGCAATGAGCCAATAAGCCTAAGCTTTTGGCGGAAAAGCAAAGGTGGGATTTTTTGTCCGAACAAGGCCGATCATGGGTCATTTTGTGGGTAAGGGTTTATACCGAGAAGATCAATAAGCCAATCAGCAGTTGTGCAAGAAAGGCAGGCCTAAATTTAATGGGCCTCACGGACCGTATCAGCCCAAACAACAAATTCAGAAACATTTGAATCATGAAGCCAAGCCCATGGGAGATATTCAGAAGCCTGAAATAAAAAAAGGTCATGATCTAAGAGCAGCCACAATGTAATAATTAAAAGTGAATAATTAAAATTTATCACATCAGATTTTGATTATTCATTTAGAAATTGTTAAAATTACCAATGTTAAGTCTTATATTATTTATTTTTTGCCCATAATCAAAATGAGTTGACAAAAATTTAAATCTACCGGTTAGTTTTTTTTTTTTTTTGATCTAATGGTTTATATTGAATAGCATTCTAGTAAAATAAGTGAAAGTGGAGAGCATTTGTTAAAATTCATAAAGTGATCAATATTGTTAAATGCACAACCACTTGCCAAAGTAAAGAGTGAGTTTCACATACCAATAAAGCATTTGCTTTATGTAGTCACTAGCTTCATTTTTCCATGATGTTTGTACTTGATTGAGAAAATGTGGGATCCAATAAATTTGGTTATTGGCAAAAAATTGCTACTTTTGACTATCCAAATGCCCAAATTTATGAGTTGTTGAGAGATTGCTAAGTTTGATTATTACAATATGAGCACTTTTTTAATTAAGCATGCATGACTAACTTTAGTAACCTTTTGGTTTTGATTACTCCATATTAATTGTGGATACTCTAATCACTCCTCCAATATGAGGGATGATGAGGAACGAACGAGACAGAATCCTCTGTGCTAAATTTTTTTTGTGCTTTTGTACCGAGAGATTTTCCAACCTTTGAATTTAAAAAAAATACACAATTCAACTGCTGAAAAAATCTTTCCCCACGGAAGTTTTTGAAATAGAGGAGATCGGACTCGGAAGGAACCTTCTTCTCATCTGTTAAGCTCTGCCTCTCATCAAAGTTGGATAACTCTGGAACCATGTCCGTACTGTAGCCAGTGGGGTCGAGAAGTTTTTCAATGTTAGGTGGGCATGGGTCACGTGGTGTTAAGCACTATCTCAACCGTCTAAACGTATTTTAGATGGTCCAGATCTGTTTAGATAATTTTTTTAGTTTAAAATTATCAAAATGCCCTCTCAAGCTTAAACAGATCTGAACCATTCAAAACACGTTTAGACGGTAAAAATACGTGCTCAACACCATGTGGCCCATGCCCATCCGACACTGAAAAATTTATCAGTGGGTCTCATAATCTTTGACTTGTCATTTGCACAGTTCCCGGAATTTATTAGTCTTCTCCATCTAATCTAGGCGTCCGGAGAGCAGAGGTGCTATTGATACAGATATGAAATCTATACTAGCATGCACGTATTTTTTTTGGGCCTAAAAAAATGATTGGACCTGTTTATTTTGTCTAAAATATTTTTTTTTACGGTTCATTCAAAAAATAAGCTTAATCCGATATCTTTTATGGCACATAAAGAACATCTAACTTTTATCCTAGAATTTAGGTTTGAATTCTAAAGCAAAGTTGAATGTTTTGTAAGCTCCTTTACCGATACTGGATTAAGTATATTTTTATGTAAGAATCATAAACAAAGTATTTAAAACAAAATGAACAGCTCTAATCATTTTTGTAGAATTCAAAATGGGCCAAAAAGAGTTTGTGCGTGCTGCCACAGATATTAACCATTACTACTATCATTTCTGAATCCACAATGTGCCACGTTGATGAGTTAGCATGCAGCAGTCATGCCGGTTGCCGACAACTGCTCCGCTGGCTTCCCCATGTCCCGCCAAATACTACTCTACCCTAACAAGTAACTACTGACATACTCAAATTGGTTCATGTTGCTTCTTTTTTAACTATTGAAAAAGTGGGAGGCGGGGGGCTGCTGTCCCCAAGCGTTGCTGCTGTGCTTGTTTCTGGGTCCATCCCGGTCTCGTTCCGATAATCGAATCGTTCACTTTGTAAAGCTCGTCGAATAGAACAACTATGTCAAAAATTAATTTAATTGGATATCATTAAGTGCTTGATTGGAGCCTATATAACTCTCTGTCCATGGGTTACAGTGGATTTGATCCAGTATTTCGAATCCATTCTTTTCAAGATAAAAAGGTTCCGATCAGGTACTTAATGATATCCAATTAAGCTGATTTTTTACAGAATTATTCTACTCGACGAGCTCTACAAAGTAAACGATTCCGATCATCGGAGCAAGATCGGGATGGGCCCAGAAACAGGCATAGCAGCAACGCTGCTGTCCCTTTGGGGATAGCAGCCCCCCCCCCCCCTCCTGAATTTTAACAACCCCGGCCCCCCCTCTTTGTCACAGTTTATGCATCAGTAGAATTTGGAGGAGTTAGTTAGTAGATTATTTCACATGAGATTCAAAGGCTATCCATTCATGGCACAGCACTAAACTTCGGTTGCGTCTTTCATGGGTCTCGAACTCTTGCCTTAACTAGGTAGACCAATGAGACAACCAACTGCACTTGCAATGGTTTGTCAATCATTTTAAGTTTTTAACCAATTACCAACGAAAAAATGACACATTAGCATGTTGTGCACAATATTGTACATTTTGTTGTGGTTTGTTTTTTTTTTTTTTTTTTGCTTTTCTCTCCCATATAAAATTTGTGCATGTCGAAGGAAGGGAACATTGCGATTGGCATTTATAACAAATTGAGAGGCGAGAGCTAAAACATATTGCATTCTCTGTCCGACATCGAATAAGTTATATCCAACTTTCTAATTAAGCTTTAGATCGATGATTTGTACCCTTCACTACTCACTTTATTGGTCTAATTAGATGCATTTAATTAAAACTAGTGTATTAATTTGGTGGCAAGTTGAAGAATCTTCGCTCGACTGCAGCCAGTTTTAGGACGTAAACACGATCCTTCGTGGTTACCACCTAGTGACATATGTACGGAATAGTAATTAACTCGGACGGAGTGAAGCGAAAAAAGATAGTAATAATAATAATAATAATAATCTGGAAGTAGTCTATCTGGAGTGATGAACATCGCAGGGGATCTGATCGAGTGATTACAAATCAATTACATATATGCTCTGCTGGAGTTGTGAACCATCAATTCATCATTTGTTTGAGGCGGCCCCCAATTAATCCAAATCCAATCCAATCCAATCCTTATCTTCTGCAACTCGATCACATGATGGTAGGGTTCCATGCATCCAATTTCAAACTGATTCTGTGTCCCATTCCATGACTAATTCTATCCAGGCCATTCTGTAATATTAGTAGTACTCTACATACACATTTTCTTCAATATGCATGATTGCTGATGGAGAAGATATGTGTGGTGGCCATTCCGTGCTCTCTGGATTATTCACGTTAAGCGTCTACTGAAGTAGTAGTACTTGAAAGTCATGGCACCACATTTGTTTGCTGCATCATATCACATTACTTCAAAGTAAGTACACACCACTGCTGACTGCACATACGCCAAAAACTACATCACTGATCAAATCTCAACTAGCCTCACATAAATCCCAAGAGATATTGACCCATGGCGATGGGGTTAATCGATCTCAGGTGCAAAGTGCGAACTACCTACATACTATACGTGTTATCATTTCTTTTAAGATCAGTTCATACGGGATTTTGTCCCCACTTATTTTTTTTTAAAAAAAGATCATATCGTTGTCATTGATAGTATAAAAAGAAGATCTGAGGATCGAATTACAGATATACAATACACTAAAGAATACAGAAGAGAATGCCGCATGCACCCGACTCAACCGAATAACTCCGTAAAACAAACCCGGGAAGACTATTAAAGCACACTTAACAATGATAGAAGCGATTGTCTACACAGAGGGTGAATGTTCGTAAACCGTTACGGGAAAGTTGCCATTTCTGATCATTACTATCCCACAACAAATGATCTAGGACACTTCCACCGAAAAGGCCAATTGCAACGATCACACCCCATCGAAGGAGGCCATCCTGTTCGATCCAAGAAGCTACTATCCAGAAACGTTATCGCTGGCAAGCTCATGGCACAAGAATGAGACCTGATCCTTCATTGTCACGAGCACAAACTTTAAAATGGTCCATATGCTAATTGATGCTGGAATTTAGTCGTCCATCGATTAAAAAGAAAATTGAGCCCCACACAACACAACATACTATTGAATTGGATTGGGTAAAGTATCACCTCGAAAACATATCTAAACGTGGCCTACAAAAACAATTACTCCATGATTACTTCATTCGTACCGCAAAGTTAATTTATTTATATATAAGAGAAATGACCTCTAATTTTCACGTAAAATTATAAAGTATTATTGTACTTAATTTTAATTTTTTTTTTGTACCAAATTAGAGTCTGTTCTCCAAACTGGTGAAAAAAATTTTAAAAAATTATACACAAAAGTGCTTTTATGTTTATTTTAATAATTGAAGGTTTTTTCATAGACTAAACTTTGCGGGACATTAGGGAATAAAGTAGATAGTAAAAAGGCCGATATTGGGTCCTTATTTTGACTTTTCAGACCCATATCTGTATCTTTTATGTTAAACTTTTATCTTTGGCTTAACCTTTAAGTAACAAATTTAAAAGGTTTTGACCTTAATTAAAAAGGCCAATAATTGCTTGGTAATGTGTGGCAGAGCAAGTTGCATATTAAAAGGAGATTAGTATTGTACGTTAAAGAGAGGCAGCGGACAACTTTTGTGCTCCTTTAACACAATAATCCTTTTTAATATTCCCACTAATATTACGGTTTAGTACCCTTCTTGTAAAACAAAAATAAGCAGTTTTTTTTTTTGTTTTTATCGTCAAAATAAAACAGTTGACTCTCATCTTTTGTTTGTATTTGTTGTATGGAAAAAATGGGCACCCGCCATTCACTTGGTTGTATTTTGTATATAATTTAGTGTCCGGCCTAATTTACGCACAACTCAACTAATTTTGAAAATCAATCCTTCCGAAGCTTCGGTTTCATTCGATCCCTTTCCTCCTTGATTACAAAGTTTTTACCTTCTTTCCAATGGAAAATATATAGGAGCACATTAGTATATATTGTTACGATCGAATATTGTAAAGTAGTCTTATCCTCCTCCTTAACTAGAGATTCAATTATCTTCTGTCCCTAGAAAGGATTGAACCACTATGTTATGTCTATTTTTGGACCCTTTTTAAAAAACAATTTAATGATCAAAATTGTTTATATTTCATAACTTCTGTCAAAAAATAAAAATCATACTACTTAAAAGTTATGTTCATCAAATATTAATTAATCAGTAATTTTCCTTCCACTCCTGTTTTCTTTCGTCGGAAAAATTCCTGAGCAAATGTGATTCGAAAATAATCAAATCAAGAAAAATGATTTTGGCACTCTAAATATTAATAATCACACTTCAGTATTTGTCTTTAAAAAATAGAGTGCCAAAATCGATTACTCAATCTAAAATGATTTTCAATTTTTGACATGGCTTGACTAATTCTCAATCAATCCTTGCGTGTCAAAATTAAGGCGTCGTAATAGTGAATCACGCAAATGAACTGTAGTCAAACCAGCTTTAAATTCGTTCTTAAAACAAAACAAATTGAAGAAAAAGTAGAATCGGTTGCAGGTAATCCTTGCTCTCTATCTTTCAATCAAAAAAAAAAAAAAGAAGCAATGCATGAGGAGTCGTAAGCAAGCTTTTCCAGCTGTTGGCCCGATGGATTTCGTGATTGCGTACATCGCGGGCCACCGGGGACCCCTCTCTCTCTCTCTCTCTCATTTCCTGCGGGTTTCGTAGATAACCCCTCATGTATTTGGATTTTTAAGTTGCATCCCTTCTGCGATTTTCGTTTGTAATGCAAGAAGTATCTCCCATATTGTCACTTATGACCAACTTATTGGTCCCCTTTACATAACACCTTGATAAACGTTCAGGCATAAATATTACTCTCTCCGTCTTATTTAGGTTACAGTTGGGTGGAGGCCCGGCCTAAGGACAAGGCCCAAGAGGCAGTGGCTTGGGCCTTCAAAATTTGGGCCAAAAAGTATTTTGTTGGATCAGGAGTAAGACGATTCCATACCATAATGAATGTCCCGAGTTTGAATCTTGGCAAAATGCTTTTTTTGAAGTGTTTTTTTGCCAAAAAAAAAAAACTCAAGCTATACAGTTGTAGCTGTTGTGACTTGAACCTAGATCAAAGAGGATGCAGGGCAACCACTTAAGCTCTCGGAACCAAAGCATGTAACATGCTCAATATAGACCAAAATACTTATATAATAAACATTTATATTATTGTTATTTTATTCTAAAAACATGTAGGGCCCTACCCTAAGATTTTTCCTAGAGCCTCCAAATGCCTTGGACCGGCCCTGATTGGGTGTGAAGGGTACTACTATCCTCGTTCTTTTGCTTGGGTGTAAATTCAACTACGATCTGTGAAAGGGGTCTATCTGTAGGCTTTAAAAGATACATGGGGTCATGTAAAAACTATCAATAGTTGAGGGGTGTCTGTTTCATGCTTCATTTGCACTTTGCAGTGTAAAGTGCGTGTGTATCTCTGTGCGTATATATATACACACGCAAAAAATATACAGCAGAGAGAGAGAGAGAGAGAATTCAAAGCCGAAGAAAAACTGAAACAGAGCACGCACACTGTCATTTTACCCCCACACGGCTACGCCAACAATAAGTAGCACAATTCGACGGTAATTCCTAATGGCGAAAACGGGGGTATTCGACGGGGATCCGACGATGATAACGAAGGCGTCGGAGTTGAAGAAGGAGCTGCAGAGACTGGTCATGGCAATCGTGGACAACGACGATTCCAACGCGGAGACCATCGATCGAGCCACCCAGATGCTGCGTGCACTCAAGGAGGTGAAATCCAAGACAAGGGTTTCTCTCAGAAAACCGAGTTACGATGGGGGCTTGTTGAGTTGCTGTCCAGAGGAGTTTCGGTGCCCCATTTCCGGTGAGCTCATGAGAGATCCTGTTATTGTCTCCACTGGTCAGGTCCGTATTCTCTTCCAATTAGTTTCGTTCCTTGCAAATTTCCCCCCATAAGTTTGTGTAATTTTTCAAGGGGTATTGTGTTGATAGAGTTGTTTAATTTGGTTTCGTTCTATTTTCGAGCAATGCTAGTAATTGCTAAGCACACAACTTTAAAAAACAACTCCGGATACAACCGGACCGTTTGATGTACATGGGTCCACATGCATCGAACGGTTGTGTTGCGTCCAGAGTTTTGTTTCAAAGTTGTGTCCGTAGAGTTTCTGATTTCATTCGGTTATTTTTGTGTTCTTTATTTTTAAAATTTTCTTTTTCAAGCGGGGGAAAAAGAAAAGGTAAAAAACTACTTGTACTGTTTGAGGAAGTGCTGCTCTGTAGTTGGAAATATGGAATTTGAATTTTTTTTCCGTCTGTATTTGTAAGTTAAATCTCTTGATTAACCCCTAATCCGTGACCTCTCAGCTTCAATGATGGATAAGATAACGATATGTACTTACCTTTTAATGGTTATTAGTTATCAACTACTGCTGAAAGATTCAGTTAAGCTACTCTACAAGGATTTGGGTTCTCCATTTAACCAGATTTAATACCGTGACGTTGATAACTTTTGTCTTTTGTTTACCCAGTAAAGGAAAACTTATTTGTCTTTAATATATATATTGAGAATTGTGTATTCTGCATTTTCATGTGTTCATTGAGGTATGTTTGTTCATAACCTGAACTTCTTGGTTTATGGATTTGGTTGGTTTCTCTAACTTGAATTTCCCTAATATTTCAGACGTATGATAGACCTTTTATCCAGAGATGGTTGAAATCGGGGCACCGGACATGCCCTCGAACTCAACAAGTCCTCTCACACACCCTTCTCACGCCTAATCTTTTGATTCGCGAAATGATATCACAATGGTGTAAAAGTCATGAGATGCAATTGCCAGACCCAACTCAGTATTCCAATGAGGATGGATTAACAGAAGCCGATCGAGACCATTTCATTTCTTTGCTCGAGAAAATGTCCTCGACTCTCTCCGAACAGAAGGAAGCTGCAAGGGAATTGCGGTTGTTGACAAAGAGGATGCCTTCTTTTCGGGCACTCTTTTCCGAATCCATCGACGCAATACCTCAGCTGCTCAATCCTCTCTCTCAAAACAGGTCTCAAATCGACCTTCACCCGGAGCTCCAAGAAGACCTAATCACAACGCTTTTGAATCTATCAATCCACGACAACAACAAGAAGTTTGTTGCAGAGACTCCAATGGTCATCTCTCATATTATAGATGCACTGAGATCCGGGACAATAGAAACGAGAAGCAATGCGGCTGCAACCCTCTTCACATTATCAGCTTTGGACTCAAACAAGGCGCTTATTGGAAAATCCGGTGCCCTGAAATCCCTAATAGACCTTTTAGAAGAAGGGCATCCACTAGCTATGAAAGATGTTGCCTCGGCAGTTTTTAACCTATGTATTATCCAGGAGAACAAGGCAAGCGCCGTGAGGGATGGCGCAGTGGGAGTGATTTTAAGGAAGATCGCGAATCGTATCCATGTGGATGAGTTATTGGCTATCCTTGCAATTCTTTCAAGCAATCCAAATGCGGTTGAGGAAATGGGAGAGCTTGGGGGTGTTCCTTGTTTGCTCAGTGTAATTAGGGAGAGCTTGTGTCCTCGAAACAAAGAGAATTGCATTGCGATTCTCCATACAATTTGTTTCAACGACCGAACCAAGTGGAAGGAGATGAGGGAAGAAGAGACAACTTATGGGACTATCTCTCAGCTTGCGCAAAATGGGACTTCAAGGGCGAAGAGGAAGGCCAGTGGCATTCTTGAGAGATTGAATAGAGTTGTCAATCTTACCCGTACTGCGTAATAAGTCTATTGTGCAGCTTTTCCATGCTCAGAATCTGTAAATTCTACCTCTTTCAGTGTTACCAACGGTATGCGATTCACACATCTTATGATCATCATCCTTCTCCATGTTGTAAATTATATTTCAGGTTTATGAGGTATGGTCACTGTGTATAATAATATTGGCCAATTCTCATGCACATGGGTCTCTTAGTAGATCGCTTGAACCACACATGAAGCAGCTGTAGTTGCTTGTACATATACTTCTTTGCCATCAGAGATTTTCTTTTTTCGTTTTTTTCTTTTGGTCAAAGGTATTAAGCTAGCATTGATTAGACAAAAATAGAGTACACCAGTCTGGGCAATGCAACCCCTGGGCAATGCAACCCTCGGGCATCTGCCATTAATTGAATTTAATCCGAACTTTGCATTTTATCTAAATGATGGAAACCCAAATTTGCCAACCGGTCCGCGCAAGTATTTCCTTCACGATGAACTATGGTTCACCTCCGTCACTCTTAGCTGCTGGAATGGGTACCTGCAATGGTTCACTCCTACCAGCTGCAGTAGGTACCTGCCAATCGATCAATAACGCACCCAACGCACCCAGTTGTTGTGTTTCTTCACAAGGTGTAGCAAGTGACTGCATCATGACCATGGAGTCAGTTTGTGTTTCCAAGTTTGGTAATTGGAGTCTAGTCGCTAATTGCAATCCATCTCTCAACCCCCAAATTTCTGCAGTCAAACAGGTGGCTGCCCCAATGTTCCTGCAATACCCAGCTACCCGGTTTCCATGATGGTCTTGTATTAGACCTCCTGGTGCTGTCTGTGTCGAATTGCACCACAATGCTCCATCTGAGTTTATCTGAAACCCATCCGGTTTAGGTGGCCTCCAACCCATTATTTGCCATATCGGGACCCCGGTCTCAATCCGTCTGCCTGCCAAAGTTTCCCATTCTCGTTATGTTTTGATATGTTTGCTTTTGTGTTTCTAGTTAACTCTTGCGCTTGGTTGTTAGTAGATTGCTGGAACTTTGCTTGGAAGTAGCAATGGTGATCTTTTTCTTGAAAACAGATGGCCCCATTTGTTTTGTCTGCACGTCACATTCAATGTGAGCCCATTTTATTGGATATTGGAATTTTCTCTCATTTAAATATAGGATGGTACCTCATCCACATCTTTGATTGTGGAAAATTCCAATACTTCAATGACTGGACAACAAAGCAAAACCTAGTCGTTGTTGCCATCTTTTTTTGAAAAGGAAAAAAATTGAATGAATGGCTGAGGATTAGGTTCCATTTGAAACGGGAGGACACTGTCCACATTGAATGGCATTTTGGTCTCTACTGTTGTGGTCCATCCAAAATGCAGCCCTCTCCTTTTTGTTAACACACTTTTACCCACTAACCTCTCTCTATCCCATCACAATCAATGTTTCTGCTCTCCTTTTTCTCACGTGGGAATAGACGTGGCATGTTTTTTTTTTTTTTTATCCGCGACGTGGCATGTTCTCAAAAGCATATTTTTAGGAGGGACAATGTTCCAAAAGTCACTAAGCGCTAGTCGGACGGTCGGTCATCTTGGAGCAATTAATCAATACATATTAATTAGTAATCGGCGACTAATTATTAGTCAGACTTAATCGGATAAGCTCTGTTAGCAATTAATTACTGATTAATTCCTTCTTTTAGAACACCGAGGAGAAATTATTCATACGACTGGTACATATCTCCTCTTCCCTACTCTCGCAAATGACAGTGGAGCCCATTGTCATCGAGACCATTGCATTATGAGAGGTGACGGACCGTACCCATGAAATGAAATAGTTTTGAGTTGCATGGTAGAATATAATGGTAAAGACGACGAGGGGAAGGGAAAAAAAAAAAGAGCAATTGTACTGGTAAAGCTTAAATAAATACAAGAAGCATATCTTCCCTTGACATAGATAGCAACGAGTACAACAATGTATGGAAAAAAAAAAATCTACCAGCACCGTGCACATGGAGTAATTATTCAATCGTCTGAAAGCACTATTACATGGTGCTCTGGACAATTTCAAAATCACGTATTTATATAAGGTTACACTTAGTCTGGGCTAGGGGAATGTGTGGTTGGAGTCCAATTTTCATTCCCTCTAATTTTGTAAGTTTTGAGCCATTGCGTGCCCATCTAGAACCCCACTAATCACATAGCTCGGGTTCATAAGTTTATTCACACCAAAAATTATACTGAACAAATCATACTTGTGGAACAATAATTAGACAACACAAATACTTTTAAATCTTAAAACAATTGATTTTATTCTCACAGATGACATTCGTTTATACATCTATGGATGCCCAATTAGACTAACTCGTTGCCTGGATTAACTACTCTGTTCAATCATTATTGTAGGCCCGGTGAAACCACAACGATTCAAAACATTATTCCCGCAAATTGATTGATTCTTTTAGAAAGACGACAAGTTTAAGTAGGCTCATCTCCCATGGAAGAACCAATCACAAGCACATACGTACAACATTTTACGATTTAACAATTGGGTAGTAAAAAAGGACACAACAAGCAGAAGACAAGTCCAATGATATGCTTGCACAAGGCTTTACGAGGTATCTAGTAAAGACGATAATAATTTCACTCTATCTCGTCCCCTCATTTTTTTTTTATATCAAAACTAGAAGTGCATGTATTACCTATTATCCCCTCATTTTTTTTTTATATCAAAACTAGAAGTGCATGTATTACCTATTATCTCCATCAGGAAGTATTGCTCATTCACACAACACTACCTGTAGAGGACCTCATCATAGGTCCGTAGATACATTGGGACCGAAGCTAAAGTCCCACATGTGGGTAATGCTAAGATACGTTTAGCCACAATAAGGGGCCACGAGGACTCAAAATGGGCCATATCCAATCAAATCCGAGTTTCCACCATTCATTTAGCTTTGAAGGAGAGCAAGAGAGTAATTTCACATACCAACTCACCTAGGCAATTACTGATAAGGGAGAGGCATAATGGACCCTTTAAACACACACACACAATACCCTTTAAACACCACTCATTTAGCTTGACTCTCTTTGTTGACCCCTATTATTGGTGGCAATAATATGCGATGCTTTATTGTTGCTTTTGATGTGATAAATGTCCCGACGAGACACAACCAAAAATGTTCTCCTACATGTCATGCCGGCTGTCCATAAGTGAAAGAACCCAACATGTTCTTGTCATCCATCCTTTCACGCTTGATGTTTGTTGCATTGCAACATGTCTAATGGATTGGTGGAAGATGAATCATCTTCTGTCTTTCCTCTTCTTATCCAACGGGATTTTCTGGCTCTTGCATAGAACCATTTTGTTAATCTACATTCATGACTGGTATATTCAAAGCAACAAAACCCCACTTAAATCAGTGGATTCTACTAGAGAAACAAGTACGAGCATTGAGTAATCTCACAAGTCACAACCCTATGAAAAAGGACGAACAAAATAGGATTCAAGTCTGGCAATGAGGTAACATGTTACTCGGAATAAAAAAGTTGCGCGAGACTATTCCAGCAGCACACAAATTTATACCCACTCAAGGTTTATACCGGTTTAATATCACAAATAAAAATGAAAACACTGCCATCCCAGCAGAATAATTCTGAGGACCTCTCTGCCAACTAGCCTTGCACACATAATATGAGAATGCTTGTCATAGCAACTAGGACACAATTAAAAGCTCGGTCAACCGGCTCACTTTGGTACAATTTGTCTTAGGAGGAAAGATTGTTTGATCATGTCCATCGCAAATGAGAAGGCAATCTCTCTATCAAACAGGAATTCATCTTCAAGCAAGGTTCAATAAGCTGTACAAAACACAATAAGCCATATTACCTGTACAGTTTGAGAAGACTGCAAAGCAAACACATTCGCTGGTGCATCAGGACAACAACTGGGGCCAATCGATCTGTTGTGGCGAGACGGTTTCATGGGATGACCGAATATTCACACTCGATTCTTGCCCCTCTCTTTTACAACAATTCAACTCTTTAACTTTCAATCCGTCTTGTATGCCCAGCCATGCTTGTCTAGAAATGCTTGCACTGCTTCTTTAATGGCCAAATTCGGTATCAGTTGGTATAGGTGCAAAGGTTCACGTGTGATCGGATCAAACTCTCCCACCTGACTTGTTGATGAGAAAGAAATCAATGATAGATGACGGAAATCAAAACTTAATCATGCAAGTAAAGCTCCAACTTTACCTTCTCCATATGCTCAAGGATCACTGCCCTCTCATACGAAAGCCCACTCGGAGTAATGACAGGATCACGGAAGATATCTAGTGTTATTTTACAACATAGGTAATCTGGCACCTGAAATCAGCAATCACAGAGGAAATCACAAAATTAAGGGCCTAAACCTCTTGTGAAGGGCAAGAACAAATAAGGCCCCGTTCCGCAAAGGTTCTTATTTTTTAAGTACTTATTTTCGGCTTTACGAGATAGGTCATTCTCTCACAATACATCACCTTCAATTCAAAAATTTCCCTTAGCAAAACGGGGCCTAAGAGTACTTAATGCCCACCTCTGTTGGTAAGTCAGGTTCGGCCGCTTTCTCAAATACTTGTCCTAGAGCCTCCAATTGAGCCTCCAATTGTGCAGGATTGGAATCAATAGTATCATCTAAAAACCCTTCGATTTGGGAAGAATCAAGCGAAAGTTTCTCTTTAAGAGCAGACTCACAAGCTTCTCTGAGGTATGCAACAAACAAAGACAAGGTAAGGTCAACATCGCAATGGACACAAATGTCTAAGCACAAAAACTTTAAAGAGCTTTGTGAGAGCTTAGACAGGGAGCCCTTTCAAACATCAAAGTCTCACTTCAAGGTTTGCAATTCCCATGAACGCTTGTTGGATTCATGCTCCCATTCCTGGTATTTGGCTTTTGCAAGTTCCTGCCATATCTCCTCCACAATGTAACTCTGTGGGTTGGCACCCCTCCCAAGATCCAAAGCCTACACGAGTAAATTAGATTACATCTCATCCAGTTTGGATCTATCATGCTCAATGGTCGCAAAGGACAAACAAAATTCCCATTCAGAAACAAAAAGAAAAGAAAAGAAGAAACAATGAAAAAAAAGCATGCATGCTAATCCCCAGAGGAAGGGGAAAAAAGCATGCATCACACAGACTTCTCATCAGAAACTAGTGAAGTGTTAACAGAGAAGTGCAAAGGTCTAAAAGCTAATCCACAGCACGAGCACACACAAAAAGAAAACAATAAAGAAAGACTTTACATCGGAAACTAGGGAAAAGTGTTACTAACAGAGAAACGCAGCGGAAATTAAGCAAGAAAACCAAAGGTCCGACATTTTTCTCAGCAAATGAAAAATAAAAGCCACTAGAAACAAATCTCACTCAGAAATTACTATATGTCATTTTTGCATCAACTGAACAACACAAAATATCTTAGGAGGAAGTTTATACTCTTTCCAATTCCTTGATTCCTTCAGCATATTCATGCCTTTGTTGCAATGCCAGCCCTAGATAGTAGTGGGCCTGGAATAATGAAATATGTATAAGCATCAGATAAAGATCTTAAACTTCAAGTTAGTTAGAAGAAGAATCTAAATATCTTATCTGCAATAAGCTAATGCCGTACCATCCATCAGGAAAAAAACATCTTAACAACGCAAGCTAGCAGTCAAAAAGTCAAAATTCCTTTTTGAAGTGCAAATTGAAGATCTACTTTCTTTTTGTAAATGGTGGCACAAAACAATTTTCCTGTATCCTACACATTTAAGAAGGTAATACAAGAGTGGTAATACGCTATAGGATCATGTCATAAGAAATTCCACCATGTCGCTCATAGAAACCAAAAAACAAAAAGAATAAAGAAACAACAAAGAACTGTTTGGCCTATGAATTCAGATCAAGTAAATACATCAAACTTATTAGACGAAGCTCAACAGCCAATATTAAGCTTGGCATTCAGTTGATCCGCCACAGCGAAGTTTCATCTCTATCTGCAGTTAAGATGAGAAGCCTTCATCATAGTACCGTGAGAATTCATGGTCCCACAAGATGACATTAATCTATTCAAATTTCAAAGACCAAGAAAAATTATCAACACGGAATGAAGCGATATGGCATCTGAAATTCTGATCAGCTCTAAAACCAGGGTTATCACAATTTGCTGTAAAGGTTACGAACTGTGATACGGATCAAATGATCCCGATCAGGGATAGCAATTGGCATGGGGATTCTAGTGATCTGACAATAAAAATGGCGTAGAGATGATAAATACACTATCATACAACAAACAAACCCTCATAAATTAATCCCATTGATGATTTGTTAAGTAAAATGTCATACATAGATGCTACTAGTACTAGAATTACCCGAAAAAATAGTCCGAATCCAGAACAAACTAATTTTGTTCAGACCCAACTATCTGAAGGAGCCTACCCCCACCGTATCACGTTCCGAAGGGTATGGCATACCATGATCCCGTTCCCGCTTCACGTATCATGGCGATCCGCTATCCAGGATACCGTCTACAACAACCAAAAGAGTGGTCAACAATAACTTCAGATCTATACACCTAATTCCCAATTCTCCAATTTGTGAAAGCAATATCACGCAGAAGTAGCATAGCAATGCTCGCATTCTAACTTCTAAGTAGACCTTTAATTGCCATGTAGTATGGCAGCAAGTAGGAAACATCATGGTTAAGGCAATCACCAAAAAGTAAGAAAATGAGACCTTTAATCACAACGTAGCATGGCATCGATTAGGAAATATTATGGTTAAGGCAATCACTAAAAAGTAAGATTCATGGTACTAACCCTCCGGCAGAGAGCATATCAAAGATATCATGCCACATCTTTTGTTATCCAATCAGCCAGTATTTGACCTCTATTAAAGGCTTTCTTGTTGTGGCCTCTTCACACAATTTGTTGAAGTCTGATTTACAAACTAATATCGTTTCAGTGGAAAGCACCTAAGCGAAGGTACCACAAAAAGTTTTGTATTTCCCTAAACAGGGGATTTTGTCATTAAAAGTCTAGATTGAGAAAGCATTTGCAGTTCCTCTGCACCTCGACATGCCTAGTTAGAGGAAGATCTATTGTTTCAGCTAGAATTCATGTTCTACAACTGGACAACTGGAGATGTGACAAAGGTTTATATGTATCTATTAACAAACCACGATTGTCATAGACTCAAAACTTTGTTGTTCTATCCGCAAAAAGAATTTCATTCATCACGAGGATTCAAAATGAAATCACTACAATACAGTAGGAAAAGAAAAGCATAGACAGAGCCCCAGAGAGTGCACAATACCCTCGTACTACTGCAGCTCACAAAATCTTAACCTACGTCTTCGCCTCTCGAAGTTTTCAATTATTTCAAAAGAAAACCAGCTAGCAAAGAGCTCGCTCGAACGAAGACCCAAACTGCAACCCCTCGAACCACCAGCCCCAACCGGCAACACCCAAGACCGCCACCACTGCTACGATCCCCAAAACATTGGCAAAGGAATCCTAGAACAACTGCCTGTCTTCCGTTTTGATATTATCCCCATTCCATTTTTCACCTTTCAACCATAGGAAATAAGTGCACAGTTTACACTATCTTTACGTTTATCCTAATATCATAAGAAACAACAAGATTACAAGGCAAGTTATTCCACCTCCATAACAAAACCCAAAGTAACCTTTTGATAGGTTGCTGAGCTGTAAGTTTTTTTCTTGGAAGGCTGAGAAAAGGACCTTTCCCAGGTACACTTCCAATTCCAAACTCGAAGTTATTTCCCTGTGATTCTGTTGATTGAGCAACTTAAGGAGACTTCTGTGACAGACTATTCCAAGGGAGGGAACACAATGGCAGAAATAGCTACAGATTTTGATGGAGTAGTAAGGTGTTGGTTGATTCCTGCTTATTCAGAACTCAAGCACCCTTCTTTATGCGTTATTAGGGAGTATTTTACGTTTTGCCCTTTGCTTCCGATTTTTCTTTGGAGGTAAATAGTCAAGAAAAGTTCCCTGTAGAAGGTGAGCGTTGAGGCTTTCATCGCGTTGAGGCTTTCATCGAAACAAAGAGAGTTCACTGGGCCAGGTATATGTCGGGAAAGGGAGTTCCACAAATAGTAGCTCGGCATCGAAAATTCGTAGACAATCACGAAAACCAATCACAAATGGAGGACACGGGGAAAAAAATCCCCAAAGCAAAAATAATAATAAAAAAATCCTGAAAACACTATGGAAAAAAAATTGAACATTTGGGAGAATCCAAAACCCTAACCTTGAAAGAACTGTGATCGAGTTGAATTGCTCTTCTAGAATCCTCTTCCACTTTCGTCCAATCACTACAGAACACGACAAACACGAATTGGAAAACCACAATTTAAAGCATAATAATGTCGAGAAAGGGTACATGATTGTACATACTTGCGCTTGCGATGACATAAAGCGCGATTGGTCCAGTACACGGGAACATTAGGGCACAGAGTGATGGCCTGTAAAACCCAACACGAAGAAAAAAGGAGAATCACCCATGAATTCAAAATGCAAACAGACACACGTTGCTAATAGAAAGATCAGAGAGACGTGTACAGACCTCAGTGTACGCATCGATGGCGGCGCCGAAGCGATCTTTCTTGAAGTAGGTGTTTCCATCTTGTCTCAGCCTTTCTGCTTGCATAGCCCATGGGGATTCGGCCGCGGACGGAGCCATATTCTCTCTCTATTTCTCAATCTACATCTAAAAAT
>BPLS01000577.1:114523-204286 GCA_019656275.1 Rhododendron kiyosumense
TTTCAGAAATCTTCTTTTTACCTCTACTAATGTTGTTGATCTTATACAGTTATACTCCAATACTGTAACAATCCGGAATTTTGACCCCTTTTTTTAATAAAAAATAAAAAATTTATTATTTAAATCAACTAAATTGTTTTGATCTCAAACTGACAAACACAATCATTTTCTCTCCAATGTAGTCTTGTCTAATCAAGTTAAGATACTCAAGGATATTGTAGAGAGGGAGAAATAAATGTAGGGAAAGAAAGAGAGGGGAATTTTTTTTAGTGCGGAGCGGATATTCCTTACGTGATACCCGTTCGGCGCATCCGAGTCGTTCGATATATTTTTGGACAAGTTCGGATTAAAATACTCTCTCTCCTCTTATTCTAACATTTTCTCTTTCATTTTCTCTCTCCAAATCTGAACCGTTCAAACAAGTAATGAAAGGCTTGAATGCACGAGGGGATATCACGTGGTACTCGCTCGGCACTGAAAAATTTGCAGCTTGCGAGCTCGGCTCGTTAAGGCTCGGCTCAGCTTATCTCATTTAGTAAACGAGCCGAGCTCGAGCTCAAGTATTTGGCTCATTTACTAAACAAGTTGAGTGGCTCGTTCAACAAAAATTCGGCTCGTTAAGAAAGGCTCTACTCGATTAAAGAGACTCGTTTAGTAAATGACTAAGTTCGGCTCATTAAGAGCTTAGCTCGTTAAGGCTCGAGCTCGAATTTTTGGCTCGTTTAGTAAACAAGCCGAACTCAAGCTCGCCAAAGCTCGGTTCGGCTCGGTTTCTTTACACCCCTACTTGCACCCAAGCTCATCACATGCCTATGTCATCCTATCCTATTGTTCTAGCCTTGCAAGTCTACTGGTAAGAGAATGAGTGGAAACAGAAAATTTATCCAATCATCATTATCATCCTACACTACCCTAAGTTCTAGCCCTTATGAATCCATTTGCCTAGATGTGTGGAGAGCAAGAAATCTAGAGAGAGAGAGAGAGAGAGAGAGAGAGAGATTTTCGTGGGGGCAAAGAAAGAAAAAGGAAAGAGAAGAAAGGTGCACAGCCTATAAATAACCCATACTTCTCACATTTCAAACACACCACCAGTCATCCATTTCACTTATTCATTAGTTGGGAAAGAGAGAGGGAGTTTCGGCTGTGAGAAAGAGAAGGAGAAAAATAATTGAGTTCAAGCCCACCACGCCAACCACAGTACAACCACATTGCCACCGTACCTTTCCACCGCCACTCAAATCACTATTCGATCTTTTAATTCCAAAAGTTATTCGGGTTCGTAGAAAAAAGAAAATTAATTACTTTTCTTTTTATCAAATTCCAATCGAAGTGACGTCACTCTGTTCATTTTTCGACCTGACGGATCCATAACGTGCTACCGCCAAGAAGAACGGTAGAAATCTCTTACGTACTCACCTAAGTATAATGTTGACGTGCTATATAATTAAATATTGAAATTACAAATTGTATGGTATCGCATGTTAAAATTTACATATGGATCACGAGGTAAAAACCTTCTTCCTACTTACCTAAGTATAATGTACTGATTATATTTATTGGGTGAACGAAAATTGAATTTAGTTGTAAAGTTTTGGCATGTAAAGTAGAAGTATAAAATTATAAAATGCGATGACTTGGGGAAATTGTAAAATGATACTCTATCGATACTACTGAGAGATTAACAAATGATTTTAATGCTACAGGAGAGCTGCTAGAGTTAAACTAGCAATTTAGGTTTATTAAAACGCATGCTTAGTACTGCTAAATACTCTATCGATACTACTGAGAGATTAACAAATGATTTTAATGCTACAGGAGAGCTGCAAGAGTTAAACTAGTAATTTAGGTTTATTAAAACGCATGCTTAGTACTTCTAAATTATCCGAGAAAGTAATTTATCAAATGGTGTTAACATTGTTAGATATTGGCATGTGGTAATATTATCGGGTTGAATGGTTAAATATAGTCTTGCTGTTATTACCTTGGTACCATTTCAAGTTGGATTAAAACGAAAGTGTAGAAATGCATGAACAAGGATTCTGCATGATTTTAGTAAGCTTTGAAAGATTAATGTGAACGCGAGAAAATGATGTATGTTTGCGAGACACAAGAAACGAGAAATAGTTGATGAGAATAAATGAGAAATTGAAATGTGAAAAGATTAATTGTGTGAGCATGAGAGCCCAATGAAATTTGAAAGAATGATTAGCGGAACTAGTGCCGTGTGAAAATGGTGAAAGATCCAAGAAATGAATAAGATTGAGAGCCTGATGGAGTCAGCGGAATCATTGCGTTTGGGTTGAACAAATTAGCCTAGGAGCCCAATGGAATTTGAAAGACGGCTAGCGGAATCAGTGCTCAAGAAAATAAAATGGAAAGTGAAATTGATATTGATAAAATGATGACACAAATTATGATACGCTGTGTTGACTCTAAAAAGACATTAACACTTTTTGTTGAATTGTTATTTATATGTTGAACTGTTATAAATCTCTGTGTTTTACTTTGCAAAATTATATATTATTTTTATTAAAGCATGGGACATAGGGATAGGAGTTAGCTATTGAGTTTAATTGCTCACGATGCTACTTTTTGTGACCTTGGCATCTTATGCCAGAGTTTAGAGATGTACAAGTATAGCACTATCCTTCAAAAAAGTACGGTGCTGATTAGAGACTTGCTGAGAAGGAAGAAGGATACGAAAAGTAGATTACCTTAATGCCCACCTATATCTGTTAAATATATGTAATTTGAATTTAAGGATTTTTTAGTTTGTAATGACCTTATATTCTTTTCTATTTAATAAATGTTAAAAATTTATTACATTATCGTTCCCAAAAATCGGGGCGTTACAAATCCAATACATTTTTGACTTCTTTAATTGCTTTACAATTTGGTTGTTCACCCAATCAAAATAAAACTTTTTTCGACTCATTCTGTTCACAAATACAACACGCTTTTGACACCTTCTCTTTATAACTTGTTTGTTAGGAGTCAAAGGGATCAACCATAACCAGAGTTTTTTTTTTTTTTTTTTATCATTAACCATAACCAGAGTTGTCTTCTCTATATCCATACTTAGTCGCTCTTTATATTTGGCTCTGTTTAGTGAAATGTTACGAACATTAATTTCAGAAGAATCGTTCTTCATATTTTCCAACAAACCTCAAAATATCATTCTTCTCTTCATATTCTCTTTTACGTCATATATTTTGTACTTAGTGGTAAAAAACCCCAAATCTTGTCAGTTCAAATGCTCTTCAAGAATGAGTCCTTTTGGTACATTTTGGATGCTCTCTAATCAAACTGCTTCTCAAATTCTGGGCAGTGACATTTATTTTCTTTCAAAATTTGGAGGCTCAAGCACGAGGAACAAAGGGTGATCAATGGTTTCGACCAGCAACTTCAATGGTTTTGATCATCATTTGCTCTTAAAAAAAAAAAATTTCTAGATATGCTGGTTACAAATGGATGATATCTTTCTAATCTGGGGCTGTTTTTTTCCCACCCTTTATAGTAATTCCCATTCGATATCCCTTTATACCATTGTCCAACATGCTCTAAATTTAGATTGCTAACAAACGAGCATTTATAAAAATCTTGGTCATAACGAGAAGATAGCAGCGTCCATTTAACACAAAGGGCCATTGCTTTCAAAATATGCCGCTTCGATGATCAGATCATCAAACACAAGAGAGATAACGGTAAAAGATGAAATGCCATAAGCTCAGAGCATCAAACAGAAACAAACACCAATTGCCATCATGTAACTGAGTAAAGTAGTCGAAAGAAGTAGCAACACAAGCAAACATTAAGAACAGAACAGAAACTGCATCATCCATAGTAGTGACACTCCTAATGAAAAGTGAATATAATCCAAAATCACAATACATATAGAATGTATCCCACCAAAGCTCATTCGTCTTCCTGGCTGCGCAACCTGGCCAATTTGTTGGTCACAACCACATCCAGCTGCGCCGCACGCTCAACAATCTCCTTCCGTTTCCTAGTCGATACATTGTGTGCGATTTCCGCACAGTAAGTCCTGAGATTAATCAGTCCACAAAAAAGTGATGAGAGACATTTACAATTGAATTTTGTCGAAGTAAATTTCTAAAACTATGTAACTAGTATCTAGGACATAACAAATCTTAGAAAAAGTCTGGAACCTGTTGTGCATCATCAGAACTTCAAGCTCTTTGGCATTATGCACAACGAATTTCTTGAACCCATTAGGAAGAAAATGCCGAGTCTTCTTGTCTGAACCATAACCAATGTTAGGCATGAGAGTGACTCCCTTAAACTTCCGCCTAACGCGGGAATCGATACCCTTGGGCCTGCGCCAGTTTTCCTGGAACCGACAATTTCATAAACAAAATAAGAGGCAATGTCAGCCAGTTCACCAAAAAATCATCCATTTCAAAAGGCTACGTTGATGACATTGTCAGCATTTGCTTTAACAAATCAGCAGAACTTAACATCTGAGCAAACATCACGGCTCAAGGATCGATAGGAAGATACGCATTATGATATCCAGGATACTAGAATACGAAATAAAAGCATTACAAATGGTGAAATTTCAGAAGAGTAACCTGGACTCGACTGATATTTATCAATGTTGAAAATTCATAAAATGAGCATCCCCAAAATGAATGTCAAGCATACCAAATACCAAAAAACAATTAAGTTGGCATTCCATAACAACACTCTAAACATGTATTTGTCAACAATCATTATTGATCAATGTGGCAGTTTCCTGCAGCATTTCAAATGAGATCAAGGAATAGATCGGGGAATTGGCACAACTAGGGGAATTCTAGTGCCAAAGTGCAACCAAATGAAGTGCAAGAAGCAACAAAAATTCTAAATCTTCATGTTTCCAATCAAACTAATACAACTCCTGTGATTCTTTTCCAAAATCTGTCAGGTGGTCAACAGGGTGCTAAAACATTGCAGGTTTTATATCCATGAAAACCAAAAGCACGGTCATAAGCAAACTCCAATAAAAGAAAACGTCACAAGCAAACAGATATACAGAAAAACTTTACCATGTAAGAAAGCAGACGAGAAATGACATAAACTGAGTCTAATATAAGTTTCACCAAATTGCTTTTAACTATCTCTAGTTTCTGCCAAGTACAAGCCTTAAAAGCTAAATATCTTCCCCAGAAGAGTACTTGAAAACTAATCACCATTTTTTCAATGAAAACGAGGGCAAATGGGAAAACCCTAGCTGCAAAGTGAACTGCTGCCACTACCAAATAGAAGAAAAACCAGACAAATCATACCTTCACAGAGATCTTCCAATCGCTTTGGGGTCTCTTGAACTTCTTCACACGCTTCTTCACAATCTTCTTGGTGAGCAAAGGAACAGCCATTGTGTCTATAAGATGGCCAACAAAACGACACATTTAATTAGAAATGACTAAGACTTGGAGAAAGAATACTAATCAAGACAAACATGAACATCAAAATAGGCATAGGAAACATATTGATTTCTCAAAACTATGAAGGTTCTTAGGCTCAATAGGCTGAAACTGCAAAAAAATAAGTACCAGACAGGGAGTTTCCTCTGTTTTTCTCTTCATATCGGGACCAAATACAAAGCGCTTTACACACTCCAGTTTAGTAAAAAGACAATATTAGTTGAACTCTTTAAAGTTCTGATAAAGGAATAGAAGGATTTCAAGCTCCATTTCAGGTTTTTATAACTTTTTTGTGAATATTAATCTCTTCCACGGGTGGGGGAGACTAAAAGTGGAGCACTAATATCACTCAAGTGGGCCGTGGTGATTGTAGAATTTGAACCAAATGGAACTTGTTTGAAATCACACCACTCATGAGGAAGCCAACGGTTACACTTCAAAAAGATTAGAAAAGACGTTAATCGGGGATGAAACCGACTCAAATGAATTTAGCCTATTACCAGCATCACCGAAATCCCTCCCATGTTTCCTATGTAACTCGTAATGGAGTCGTAGCTAATTGGCTATCCCAATTACCCACACAAAAAAGACAACGAAGACAATTTTTGTCATGACAAGACGTGATAAATGTACACCACGCTTCACTGCAATAGTCCATCTAGCTGAATGGGCAATAGAGTAAAATTCATCAAAGAGAAGTTAGGAGCTTCCATTCAAGGAATACGAAGCATTTACCAAGATCCTAATCCAGTCGTAGAAAGCAAACTAATCCCGATCAACGCATGGATCCGCAGTAAACATAGACTAGAATTCACTTAATCGAACCCTTAATCGTTAATCGTCAACAAATCTATCATACTTCTCGGACTCGCATATCAGAAGCTGAACTAAAATAAAACTCAGCGTGATAGACGGCACAATTAAACATCATCCAACAGAAAATACAACAGAAATGCATAGAAACCCTAGCTCGATAATTGAAACAACAAGGAATTCGAACCTTGTTGGGATGCTGCGCCGAAACCGTCCTCCTCTAAACCCTAGTACTGGGAGATGATGAAAGAGATCTAGGGTTTTCAACTTTATATACCTGAGAGGAAATGTTTACGTGCTTTGGTAGCACCGTAACGTCTTACGCCTCCTCCATCACAATACCGTCAATTTTTGGAACTTGGGAAAATAAATGGAAAAGAATTTCTCTTGTATTTTTGGTTTCCAGAAAAAGAGACGAACAAATTTAAGAAACAAGTTCAATTTTCTCTCCAATTTCTTCTAAACCTTCCAAAGTTCCAAATATAAGCTTAATTTTACGTTATTTTTGTCGCGGTCTTTCTAATTTTTTTATTGTGTCTTTTTTGATCTTTTTAGTTGTTTTATCTTGATTCTTGAATTAGTATGTCCTTTGAGTATTTTTTGTCATCTTACATGGCTTTTTTTCAATTTCAGTATATGTTTTATACTTTTTCCATTTCATTTATCGAGACAAACAATGTGATGTAAGATTTGAACCAAATTTTAAAAAAATTTAAAAAATACCCAAAAAAATTGCGTCTGAAATCCACTACCACATATTTCAGTTCATCGCGTGGCAGTACATCAAAAGTATTAAATTTTTTTTTTTTAGGGAAGATGGGAAGAATAGACCAGAAATGTTTAGGGAAAATGACAGCTCAGGATATATTTTGATAATTAATACCCGTCAAGGATATTTTCAGCATTAACAAATTTTTTAGCATGTCCTTGATGGGTATTAATTATCAAAACACATTCTTGGCTGTCATTTTCCCAAATGTTTATTCGCTTCCTATATGACCATATGGTGGACCTAGATCTCATAGGTCTGTAAATTATTGACAATTTCATGGAGTTTTTGTCATGAGCCAATAGATAATTTTGTCATGCAAAAAGTTTATGCCTACTACTCAAAACTCATCGCTCCTCTCATCACTCTCAATTTCATTGTCCAAAAGGGTTTTAGACCGAATTATTAGTTGCCGAAATAAACGGTGAGATGTTAAGCGAGGTAACAGATCGGCAGACGTAGCAGTGCTGTTTGTCATGACTCATGAGCCGGAACTAAAGATGACTGGAGGAGTGGACGGGATATTCAGTGGGTCAAGAGCCCAATTGTTGATTTTGGGGGCCCATGCCCCTCTACATGCCACCACATTCAGGCTAAAAAGAGCTTGAGGCGTCTTTATTTGCAGATGCTAAACAAGTTTGTGCTATGTGTCAAACAAATTATTGAAAATTTGTACTTAAATTTTCACCTTTTTATTCTTTCATTTTATAATTTGAAAAAATATTTTATTGTTTGCTAGTGTGTTCGTCCATGTTTTCTTGTACGAATTCCAATTATCACAAAGCTTTAATCAAATCAAATTGGAAGAAGTTTGGAGAAAAATGAGAGAAAAAAGGGGCACATTTTAGGGAAAGTGAAGCCTAGCCTTTACATCATAAAGCTAGTTATAGGATGCATGTAATTCACTTGTAATTAATTAGACTCCATTAGCGGCTCGTAAACTAGTTTTCGAAGGTGGCGTTGAGTCCGTTAATTTAATTCGAACCCTTCTTATTTATAAGTTGCTTAAGTTTTTTATTTTTTTTTATCGGATCGATATTAAAGTTACTTAAGTTGATTACTTATACAAAAAATCAAGTTGGCAAAATTATAACACGTTCACAATGGGAGTATTTTTTTTGGAAAGAAAATATTACTATATATAAGAATAAATTCTACGTGAATTAAATGTGTCACGATGACAAAAGATAGACATTCGCATATCACTGCAAGTTCACAAAATTGGAAAAGTATCTCAGTACAAATTTGCATGTACAGTTTTGGAAACAAATACTCCCTCCGTCCCAAATTGATTGTCCCGTCCGCAAAACGGAGTATTAAAAATAATGCAATTTTTTCAAGAAAAAATTCAAACTTTTTTCAAGAAAAAATTCAAACTTTTTTCACAAATTAAAAATACTCATTAATATCTAGTAAGTTGTTGAAAAGCTTTTGATTTTTTCTTGCAAAAATTGTATTATTTTTAACACTCCGTTTTGCGGACCGGACAATCAATTTGGGACGAAGGGAGTATATGCCAAATTCTTCTGTGTCAATTTTAGCACATAAATCTGTGTACGTAATATTGCTCCGTAAATTCCAAACTCGATCCGCCCCTCTCCCGCTTTCCCTCTATATAACTTCCCCATGTTGGAGCAAGTGATCTTCCACCGCTCTCGCTCCCGCTCCCGCTCCCGTTATAATAATGGCCGCTCTCCAACTCCCAGCCCTCCTCCTATGCCTCTCCATCGCCGCCCTCCTATTCTCGCCCTCCCATTCCAAAACATGCACTTCACAAATTTTCACCGGCCACAAAACCTACGCTAACTGCACAGACCTCCCTACTCTGAACGCCACCCTCCACTGGACCTACGACAACGCCGCGTCCTCTCTCTCCATCGCCTTCCTCGCTCGTCCGGCTGCACCCTCCGGTTGGGTAGCCTGGGGGATCAACCCGGCCGGGCCCAGAATGATCGGCACCCAGGCTCTCCTCGCCTACAAGAAACCTGACGGCTCGTTAGCCGTCAGGACGTTCAACTTGAATTCCACAAAAGTCGTCATCCCGTCGAACATCTCGTTCGCGGTCTCTACCCTCATGAGCACGGGGTACGCCAACGGGATGATAGGGATACTAGCCACGATGGCGTTGTCGCCGAATACGACGTCTGTGAGTCACGCTTGGAACGTTGGCTCATCGGTGAGTAGTAATGGTGTTCCGAGTCCGCATGAGTTTTTGCCGGATAATCTTCACTCTGTGGGGACGTTAGAGTTGGCGAAGAGTAGCGGAACGGCGAGCGACGGAAATGGAACCAGCAGTGCCGCCGGTCCGAACGGAGCACAAGGAGGCGGTTTTGGGCTTTTTGCTTCAGTATTAATTATGGCAAGTTTTGTGATTTGGTCTTAGAATTAGAAGGGGTTGAAAATTTTTTTTTCCATAGATATATTAGCAATTATGGAAGGGAAGGAAGTTTTGACGGAGGAAAATTCCTAAAGATTTGGTGATTTAATTAGATGCTATATGGTTTTATATTTTGGAAGTGGTATGTATATATAGATAGCGCTTTCTTTTTAGCATTTTAGATTTCTTTTTTCACCATAGTTCGTCATATATGATCTTCCCTCTCACGGTGGCAGAATAGTCTCTAACGATACTGACATTGCGTGGCGATCCCCATACAAGTTGTAGAGACCCATAATTAAAATTCATTACTTTTATTTAATTAATTCATATTTGACACATATCATTGACCGAATTAGGGTACGTGGACTATGGGTTATGTTTGATGGGATCCTTTTTGTGCTATTTGTATATTTATGCTTTCACTTTTATATATAGGTTCAAAGTGGGGGAATCAATAGTTAATGGGAATGGTTATATGTGGTTTGATAATTGAGGGAAAAGGTGTAATATGGCCTATATGTATATATCAATACACCAACACAGGAAAACGATACCTGTTATGAATCAGGTCATTGTCTGACCACTGTCAAAGCAAATTAGTTGGGATAGTACTGTTGTGGTTGGGAATATGCAATTAATTCTGTAGGGTTCTCCCTTCTTAAGTTTCTTATTCTCTGCTCCATATAAATGTATCCGTGGAGTATTAAAGATTACACAGAAGAACGAACAGAAACAGAAAGGAAAGAAAAGAAACATACAGAAAGGTAATTAATGAGAATTTGATCAGTCTAGAAGATTGATCTCAATAGTTCTTGAAGAACTATTTCATATATATATATATATATATAATATCGTGTTCAATATTTGTTTACTTTTTTTTTTTTTTTTGCTCGGCAAACGAAACATTTTATATAGCTCGAAAGGGTACATTGAGAAAGGAGCACCAAAGCATGAAGAGCTTCGAAACTCCGGACAAGAAAAAAATCCAACAGAAAGTTGGATACAACACCTAAGACTACATTACAATTTTAATTTCCGGATACCATCTAGAAAAACCTTAAAATCCTCCACGGTGTAGACTTTGATGTTAAATTTCGCCTTCATCCACATCGCAACCCTAGTTTTGACCATGTCCCCCATTTCCCACGGAAGTTTTCTAGAGTTGTTGAAAATATAGTCGTTTCTTACCAACCATATGGACCATAGTGTAGCATAGAAGCAAGATTCCCAAATATTTTTCTCTAGGTTGTGGTACCCATTATCAAGCCACCAACTCGCTAGAATCGGAACAGAGGCTGGGCATGCCCACTTGACCCTCCACCAATCCAAAATGATAGACCACACAGTCCAAGAAAAGTGGCAATGGATGAATAGGTGCTGATGGGTTTCCAGATGCAGCAAACAAAGAGGACACAAAGCCAATTGGATCTCACTAATGATGTTCCTGCTCAAAAGGAGAGACCTAGTTGCCGCCTTCTCCTTAACAGCCATCCACGCAAAGACTTCCACTTTTGGAGAGCACAAGTTTTTCCATAGTGAACCCAGCAGAGCGTTATTGGAATGGGAGAGCTGATCCCATTTCCCATACTTGTCTCAATTTTGCAAGTTCCTCTTATACTTGTCTCAATTTTATAACACGTTATCAGCACGAAACTCTAACCATAAAGGGTGTCCTATTGGAAATAATGTACCCCTAATACCTGAAGTATACTTTAACCGGAAATGGGTGTCCTACTAGAAGTAGTGTACCCCTAATACCAGAAATATTTTAAATATCTGTAAAGAGAAAATATCTGAAGTATTGCCAGATACCTAAAGTAATCTATGCCAAGGAAAAAAAATGGATACCTGAAGTATATTCATTAAAACATACCCGAAGTATTTTCCAGAAGAATTAGTTATCAATTACTTCTTTTACTATTGATTTCATCTTATCAATTTATATTGTCTAGATAAGAATCCCAGTAAATATTCTCAGTAAAAAACTTAGAAAAAGGAGACGAGTTGGTGGGTCTTCAATTCTGAATCTGTCAGGCACTCTCGAGCCTGCGACCTCCCTTAAGGGAGGTGTTGAGTTTGGCCACTAGGGTCTCGAGCCCGCGACCTCCCTTAAGGGAGGGGTTGAATTTGGCCACCAGGCTAACCCTAGTGGTTGATATATCTGTTACATATTTGTTTATTTATGCAGTATTGATTTTCTTATGGCAGACATTGATTTCTGTGAAATTTATTTATTGACCCGTACAACTACTCTTCTTAGTACCTTTACTTAGGAGAAAAATATCACGGGCTATAAAAACTTGTTTGTTTAAGGACCATTTCTTCATCCTCAACTATGAGTAATGTAAATTATAAATAATATATTCTGTTAAAGAAATGAATATCTATTTACAGACACATATATATATTTACTTGACAAGTTTTGTGTAAGAGGTTATTATTCTTTACGTCAATCAGAACCAGTTTTTGTTCCAGTTAAGAAATACTATTCTATACATGATTCCCATGGATTGGAAAAAAAAAAATACAAGTGGCAGACATGCATTTAAGAGAAACTGGATATAAATTATATGTTAAAAAAAAAGGTGTAACCTAGGGAGACTCTCCCATAGCTTACACCTTGAAAGAGCCTCCCTTGGTTGTGCTGTACGCAGTGGCCCCACACACCGTGCAACAGTTAAGTTCAGCAATTATATCTTGCTATCTGACAAGTTTTACCAAGTCAATATTGAAGAAGAGAAAAACTTTTTTTTTTTATCAGCAAAAGATGAATTTTTATTAAAAATGGGAAAATGGGGAAAAGAAGAAGAGAAAAACTTAAATGCAATAGTAATGGTTTGATGTGTCCGATATTTTTATCCATACTTGCCCACACTTGAATTCTCCTTTAGACTATATAATTGCATGCCTTGAAACTTGTATGATATTTCCAGCCAAAAAGCCGAGACTGAAAAATACTCTTCACATGTCTTTTTCATAGTATTAAATAACTTTTAGTTATTACACTATTCTTTTTGTTAGGGATTTCTCCTCTTTCTTTACTTGTTTATGTGTTGAGTTTGTGTAGATTTTGGTGCTTGATCATAGTTTTTCTTGTAGAGTTTGTTAAGTTTTTAATGCCTAGAACTGATTTTTAATCCAATTAAGAGATAGTTGTTTCTAAGGTAGCTCTTGAGTATCTATGTGTTTGAGCATGTTTTTGTAGGGAAAAACTCTATGGGATGGATTGTAAGATGGTGGGTCTTATGAATTGAATTGTTTTGATCTTATTATGTGAGATTGAACCCTAAACTGCTTATTTGTACGTGTGGTAGTGTAATAAATCTAATTGGGTGAAAAACTTGCGGAAATAAAATTGTATGATGTGTAAATGACTAATTTCGCCTATTTGATATGTGGGGATACGATGAATTAATTTAAAGGACAAGTTTATTGGGGAATGAATACAAGTGAGGATAAGGATTGAAATGGGATAAGTGAACACTCGAACACATAACGAAATGAGAACATTCTAGACCCACCAACGGGTGAGATGCTAGACAGGCGGTATTGGGATCTCTTAACTGACCCAGCAGGAGCAATCGCTCGTAACACATTCTGGACCCACCAACGGGTGAGGTGCTAGGTAGGGGGTATTGAGATCCCTTAACTGGCCCGATAAGAGCATTCGGTCATGACACATTACGAGGAAAAGAAATTGAGTTACGAGATTGATTAAATGATGGCTAATGTGGAAGTATGTAAGAACGGTTGAAGTGGGATATTACTTCTTCAAACTATGTTTGTTATTTGGTAGAGTTGTAAATACTTTGCTTCTGTTGATTTATTTATATTGGATTATTTTGATGCCTTTACACGAAGTTGAGTACATGGGCGCTTATTGATATTTGTGGTATGATAAATTGAATTTGTGAATTGTTTGGCATAAATGTATAGTTGATATATGTTGACGTGCGAAACATTAATGAATGTCTTTTTTTTTTTTTTTGTGAAATCTATTAATTCTATGTTTAAAATCGAGGGTGTGACACAAGTGTTTGTGTAGCGCTATTATGTGCTTCTAAGCCACTTGTGGCAACATTTGCCTTAGGCATGTCCACCACCTTGCGTTATGAAGTTCACTACGTGACGGTACATCAGAAGTATTTTTTTCAAGAAATCGGGAAGAAAAAAAATAACGGAAATGTTTATTCGATCTTCACAATGTTCTCATAGGAGCAGAGGATGGTCGGTGGACCTATATCTCATAGTTCTCCAATAAGTTAGACCTTCGCTTTTCTCCTTAGTCATTTTATATGCTTTAGCTTTAAATCATTAAAATATTACAAATTTTAGTTGTTTGAGATGTTTAAGTGTAAATAGGAGTACTTCTCTTGTGCGTGCAGGCGCATGAGGTCACTTTCACTGTTCTTGTACAGATGCGATATGCGATTGACTATCGTGACGAACCGTTGAAAGGGATCAAATAACCTAATACCTTTTGTTTTTGTTTTCATGGATTCAGTTAAAACTATTGACAATTTCGTGGATTTTTTCTCATGCGCCAAAAGATTATTTTGTCACAAGCCTGGTTGTTGATTTTGGGGTCGATGCCTCTCAACATGCCACCACAATGATTTAGGCTACATTTGGCGAATTTGTGCTCTACTCTGATTATATGCTAAAACATGTTTGAGCTATGTGTCAAATAAATTACTGAAAAATTGTACAAAATTCGAATTGAACAAGACAAAACTAAGAGGTGTTTTGACAAAATAAGCTATTTGGCTTCTTTTCTTTTTTTTTTTCGCATTATTTTTATGGATTATTGACTCATCTTGATGAGGGAAATCGGAAGCTTAAAAATTTATGCTCCAAACTTAATTATCAGCCAAAAAGTCAATTTTTTTTGGCTTTATTTAAAAAAATGAGTTTGGATTACAATTTTTTTCGGATTCCTCTCGTCGAGATAAACCAATAAACCACAAAAATTTGATGTGAAACTGACAAATGAAAAAAAAATTGAGTAAAGACAAAAGAATAAGCCAAAACATAAGAGCCAAAGACTCAATTTTTTGGCTTTCGATCTTTTTTCTTTAACAAATTTTTTTTTTAGTGTTCGTCAATGTTTTACTTTTTGAATTCCGATAATGACAAAACTTTGCTCAAATTAAATTGGAAGAAGTTTGGAGGAGAAGGAGGGAAAAAAAAGGACCGGGGCACATTTTAGCCAATTGTGAAGCCTAGCCTCTATAATTCAACGTCGTATTTTTTCCCTCTAATTTAATGAGTCATGTTCTACATTTATTTTATCATTTATAAATGAATTACTAGCAAACAAACCCATGCATCTGGTTTCAAATAAATATTCAAGATTATTGACGAAGATTTGAAATTTATCGAAAAATGGATGGTATTAAATATTAATAAGTAGATATAAACATTGAACACATTCTTTTGCTTGATATATGGTTGCAATGACAACCTTTTTTTCCTCTCATGATCGAACTACTTTAATTATGAGGAGGTCATTAAATCGTGTGTTTTCCATGCTGAAAATTAATTGTCAATATTTAGGATTCATGTAATTCCCTTCTAATTAGACACCTTGCTTAAGTTGTTTTTATTTCTAATTAGACACCTTGCTTAAGTTGTTTTTATTTATACTCCGTAATAGTTACTTAAGTTGATTTTTGATACAAAAATCGAGTTGATGAAATTAAAACATTTCACAATTAAAGCATTTTTTGGAAATAATATAAATTTAGGGTGTGTTCCACTAATCAAAATAAGTATTACTTATTTTAATATTTCTTGAATTAAAAGTGATATATTGTGAAAGAATGACCTGGCTCGTAAAGCGAAAAATTAATAAGTACTGAAAAAATAATAACCTTAATGAGACGGAGCCTAAAGAAGAAACTATGAGCTAAATGTGTCACGATGGCATGACCATTTAGAAACTTTGGACATGCCCTACAAATAGTTTAACCAACCTTAGATTGCCACATCATCGTTATTTCCATACCCGGAGCTACGCATATGGCTGCAAGTTCACAAAATTGGAAAAGTATCTCCGGACAAATTTACATGCACAGATTCGGAAATAGATGTCAAGTTCTCGTGTGATAATTTCTACGCATAAATCTGCGTACGTAATTTGCTCCGTAAAATTCCATACTCAATCTTGTCCCTCCCCGGCTTTCCCTCTATATAACTTCCCCATACTGGAGCAACACCTCCACTCCGCTCTCACTCCCGCTCCCGCTAAAATGGCCGCTCTCCGACTCCCAGCCCTCCTATGCCTCTGCATCGCCACCCTCCTAATCTCGCCCTCCCATTCGCAAACATGCGCTTCGCAAACTTTTAACAGTAACAAAACCTACGCTAACTGTGTGGAACTCCCCACCCTAAACGCCGTCCTCCACTGGGACTACTCCAGCACCTCCAGATTCGACTATGCCTATCTCTCCTACGCCTTCCTCGCTCGTCCGGCCTCACCCTCAGGTTGGATCGCCTGGGGCATCAACCCGGACAAGCCCCAAATGGTCGGTACCCAGGCTCTCATCGCGTACAGGAAAAACGCCGACGGCTCGATGGCCGTTAGGCCCTTCAACATAGATTCCAAGCCACCCACGTTCCCTTCGGCGCCGATCTCGTTCGTGGTCCCTTACGTGAGAGCGGAGTACAACGGCGAGGTGATGGGGATATTCGCCACGCTGGAGCTGCCGAAGAACATGACGTCGGTGTATCACGTCTGGAACGTCGGCGGGCAGATGAGTGATGGCGTTCCGGCTCCGCATGCGGTGGAGCCGGAGAATCTTAGCTCCGTGGGAACGTTGGATTTGGCGAATGCTACTGCTGGAATGGCGAATGGTACTGCTGGAACGGCGAATGGTACTGCTGGAACGGCCAATGGTACTGCTGGTCCGTCGACTTCTCCGACTACTAACAGTTCCGCCGACGGAGGAGGACAAGGACATAGCGGTGGTGATAGGATTGGAAGCCGCGGTTTTGGGCTTTTTGTTTCGGTGTTAGTTATGGCCGCAGGTACTGAAATTTGGTCTTGGGCTTAAATACGGGGTTGAATTTTTTCTATAGATTTTTAAACAAATATTTTACGGATCCGTTTTGGCATTTTAGGGTCCCTTTGTCACCGTCGTCCGTCGTGATCTCCCCTCTCACGGTGGCAGTTTTCATTGGGTAATACTCCTATATATGGAATTAATTACTAGTAATTTGTTTACTGGAATTGGGAATATTATATAGAATTACCATTTTTGTTTTTGTAAGTTTTTGTTTTTCCTTTTCATAGGACGGAATACTTTCTATATAACTGTGATTTGTGACACCAAAACATAGGGTTGCAAATGAACCAAGCCGTTCGCGCATGAACTGTTCAATACTTAACTTGGTAAATGCTTGTTCGAGTTTAATTTGAATACGAAATCATAAACTAAACTTGAGCCTTAATTTTTAACTAATTTAATAAATGAGCCGAATTTGAACCTGATCCTTAATCGGCTAGATCGACTAAACTCATGAACATGGAATATAATGTATATCTCATGAACATCTCACACATAAATATGTTTAAATTTTTAGATAATGAAAATTTCATACATTGTTCATGCATAAACTTTGACGAAATTTAAAAAAAGTATTTCACAATTAAAGCATGTACATGCATAAACTTTGGCAATCTAAGATTGGTTAAGCTATCTTTAGGATATGTCCGAAGTTTGTAAATAGTCTTGTCATCGTGACACATTTAGTTCACAGTTTCTTATATATCAATATTATTTCCAAAAAATGCCTTAATTGTGAAATATGTTTTAATATCCAAGAAATACCACCAAAAAAAAAAAAAAATCAGCTTTCCGAGTGTTTTTTTTTTTTGTTATTTCATGAAATACTTGTATAAATGTCTCTTCTTTTTTTTTTACTTTTTTGATTACTCTTGTTGGGACTTTTTTGATTACTCTCGTTGGGACGAATCCATAATACAAAAAATTTGGTGCAAAATTAACATATAAAAAAAATTTAAATAAGAACAAAACTACTAAAAAGCAGTGGTCCATAATCTGTGGCTGAGTGGAAACACCCTATCGTACATCTGTGTAATTTTATCAATAAAATTCCATACTCGATCCATCCCGCCTCTCCCTCTTTCCCTCTATATATATAACTTCCCCGTACCGGAGCAACTCCCCGTCCAGACTCACTCACTCTCTCTCTCTCTCTCTCTCTCTCTCTCTCTCTCTCTCTCTCTATAAAAATGGCCGCATTGCACGTCCCAGTTGCCCTTCTCCTATGCCTCTCCAGTCTCCATCGCCACCCTCCTCATCTCACCCTCCCATTCACAAACTTTCACCACTCGCAGAACCTACGCTAACAAAATGGACCTCCACGCCCTAAACGCCTCCCTTCTCTGGACCTACCACGCCGCCGCTTCCTCTCTCTCCGTCACCTTCCTCGCTCCTCCGGTCGCACCTGCCGGCTGGGTTGCCTGGGGCATCAACTCGGCAGGGCCCAAAATGGTCATCACCCAGCCACCCAGGCCCTCCTCGCCTACAGGAAACACGACGGCTCGATGGCCGTCTGCACATTCAACTTGACTTCCACAACAAAAGCCGTCGCCCCATTAATCATCTCGTTTGCAGTCTCAGACGCGAGCGCGGAGTGCTATCCCGACGGGACGACGGGGATATTTGCCACGCTGGCGTTGCCGCTGAACACGACGTGGGTGTACCACGCTTGGAACGTCGGCCCGTCGGTGAGCAGCGATGGTGTTCCGAGTCCGCATGAGTTTGGGTCGGAGAATCGTAACTATGTGGGGACGTTGGAGTTGGTCAAGAGCGGTGGAACGGTGAGTGATGGAAGTTCGGCTTCTCCGACTACTGTCTGTCCGACGGACGGTTGACAAGGAGATAGTGATGGTGATGATAGGGTGGCAACCCGCGCTTTTTGGATCTGTTTGGGGATTCTTTTGGCTTACGTGACTCATACAATCATCCAAACACAACAATTTACACAACCTCTCACATACATATGGGGCCATACATAGTAATGTGTGTAGAATCCACATGTATGTGAGAGGTTGTGTTTGATGTTGTGTTTGGATTACTGTGTGAGTATCATTTTTGTTACGTAATTGTTGTGCAAGCAATTATAGTGATGTGTGATCCCCAAACATAGGGTTGAATATGAACCGAACCATAATTTTAATTTTAGGCTCGATCATTTAATAAGAGTTGAACCTGAATTTAACAGTTTTCGGATCGACTAGACTCAAGAGCATGGAGTATAATATATATCTCATAAAAATTTCACATATAATATTGAATAAGTTTAAACTTCTAAATGTATATATAGTGAAAATTTTATACCTTGTGCATGCATAAACTTTTTAAAAACTACTATAATCTTAGATTCGACTATGTTTTGAAATTTTTTATATGTATGTTTTTATTTTTCAATTTAGGAAGTAACTTATTTAGCCAAAACATCGAGGAACTAGCAGTGCTACTGGTCCATCGACTTCTCCAACTGCTATCGGTTCTGCCGATGGAGGAGGACAAGCCGACAAGGACATAGCGGTGGTGATAGGATTGGAAGCCGCGGTTTTGGGGCTTTTGTTTCGGTGTTAGTTATGGCCGCAACTCGCAAGTATTGTGAGTACCGGGTTGAATTTTTTTTCTAATTGATTTCTTAACCCATTGTTTTACGTACGGAAGTAAGTTTTTGACGTAGGAAAGTTTCTATATGTACTAAGTATTTTTTAAATCGAAAGCAAGTAGTTTTATTAAGAAATCAAGATAGGGCCAACGGCCTGATAATCCTCAAGAGCTAAGAGCGAAAGCAGAGAGAGAACATTCTCCCACCAACTTTTTCTCCTAACTAGTAACTTTTATTAGAAAATGGTTTGCCGCACAGTAAGCGACCCTATTACACTCACGTTTCATATGAGAAAACGCGCATGAAGCAAAATGAGAAGCAAGTTTAATACAATCTAGAATATAATCGAATCACAATCCTATCACTTGAACCACTTGTTTGACATCGCCTTCCACCCACCTCAATCGATCCGAGTGAGATTCCCCTCCAGCGCTACTGTTAATAAGAGTGAAAATTTCTATATATATGGGTTGGTAATTAATTTGGATATCTTTTTAATTTTGGAAGTCGTGTACGTAGCACTTCCGTTTTGGCATTTTAGGTTCCTTTTGTCACCGTCGTCCGTCGTGGTTTCCTCTCATGGTGGCAGTTTTCACTGGGTAATATGGAAGAGGGAATATTCATGGAGGGGGCCGTGAATAGGCAAATCACGGAGTAGCCAAATCATAGCCGTCCATTTCGCCGATCAATGGTCCGAATCCGAATCTTAATGCAACTTTTTCGGAAAATAATTGTAATTCTTCTTGAAAAAATTTGTTTAAAATTCAGACCGTCTAATACACATTGGATGCGCGTGATGGTGCTTCATAAATACTATTTCACGAAAAACTTCGTAAAAAAGATTTTCTCAATATGGAATTGATTAATATGTTTACGGAATTGGGAATATTGTAATTACGTTTTTTGTTTTTGCTTTTCCTTTTTATAGGAGTACTACTACGTACTTTCTATATGGGTGTGATTTGTGACACCCAAACGTAGGGGGTTCCAAATAGACCATTCGTGAACTGTTCGATACTCGATTCGATAAATACTCGTTTGAATTTGATAGAATATTTGAATATTAAACAAACCTGATCAGCTTTAATTTTATGCTCATTTAATAAATGAGCTAAACCTAAACTTGACAGTATTCGGTTCGACTAGGCTTACAAACATAAAGTATAAATGTCCCTTAAAGTTCACTCGCTGGGAGCACTAAATTACAAATTCATATTTTTAGCGTAAGTGCACTCATTAGGAGCACTAAAAAAATGCAAGTGGAGAGGAGTGCAGTTGACCTCATTTACATACTTTCATGTATATGGATAGCCAGGACAGGATTTGATCCTCGTAAGCCCCCTCCTCTTCCCCCAAGTCTTCTAAAATACTGTAATTATGATTAACGAATGACAAAAAAAAAAAACTAAAATTACGTAAGTGGAAGTTCCTATTTTAAGTTTTAACCAATAGAGAAAGGGGGAGTGATTTTCAGTCAACTTTTAATATTCACACTTTTTTTTAGAGTTAAAAAGTGTGTATTTATTTGTTAAAATATATATTGTGAATATATAAAAAAAGAGAGTGTAGAAAGTACTATTTCGCTAGAAAAAAATTAATGAATTCGCATCTTAAGCATGGCAACTGTCCATTTGAGTTCCAAACCACCTGCAACTATTTTATGCTTCGCTTTTTTCTTTTTAAAAAAGACATATCATCAAAATTTTCGACTACTTAGTCCTTTGTATTTTTCCTCCTTGAGAGAATTTTTACCAAACAATTTCAGTTATCGTTTACTTCCGAATGTTTATGGTGTGCTTCTATTAAAATGATTAATTTTTTTTTTGTTAAAATGTTACTAGAAAATTAACTAAGGGTATCTCCAATCCACCTTTATTTCTCTAAAATGGAGGATGGATGTGACACATTGACGGGAGATTTTGTAATTTATTTCTTTTTTTGGAAGAATTTTTGAGAAACCCACCGTCTGTTTTAGAGTTTAGTCCTCTAAAAATAGGGGACCAAAAATAAATTTGGAGTACAGAATCCCTTAGTTATTTTTAAAAAAAGTAGTAATTGATTTTCACATTTACATTTTTATAATCACACTACCACTTCTGTCTCATTGTAATGTAAATTTAGGGTATATGAAAAGAGCCTTGCTACGCAAGAAAGATTTACAGGAAAGCATGCAAGGAAAAACGTATTTGGACCCATTCCAGGTTTTACAAAAAATTAGAAAAATATTCATAAATTTTTGAATATTATTTTAGGGGCATTATGAAAAATCAACTCCAACGGATATCGGTAAATATTACTTTTGAATTTGTAAATGCGAACTGAGCAGTTTTACCTCTACGAATCTAAAAGTACTAGTAATACTTACCAATGTCTGTTGGAGGTGATTTTTTACAAGCACTATAAAACAAAATTCCAAAATTTATGAATACTTGTTTAGACTTTTGTGAAATCCAAAATGGATCCAAACACATTTCTTGTTGCGTGATTTCCTATCAATCTTCCTTACGATTATTAGAATTTCCTACGTGTCTTCTTTTCCTATAGTAACTCGTACTTGTGCTGCTGTTAGAAAAGCAAAATGTGAAAATCACGCAACAGTGCATTAGGTTGTGGGCCAAAACACCTCATACGTGTGATGGAGACTTCTGCGCGGGACTCACTGCAAGTGTTTATGATTCCAGAGCATATGCTCTGCCTTGCCCGATAACACCTCTCAAATTCGAACGCCGACGACGGTTCGCACACGCAACCAACGCAGCTCCGATCGCGTCACGCTATCGACCGTTTAAGTTAGGGTTTCCGTCTTTGTCCCCTCGCATGTGATGGACGATGGACTTTCTGCAACAGAGAGTGGAGACATGGATCAGAGACCAAAGGACGAGGATCTCAAACCTAAACGTGACCTGGCCCCCTCAATGGCGGGTGCCGGTGAGCTGGCCCTGGACCAGCGGCAGGGAACAGAGGAAGCGAATCCACCAGGAGTACGAGCGGAAGAAGAATCAACTTCAGAATCTCTGCGCCGCTGTCAAGGCCGAATCCGTCTCTGATTTGCAAGACATTCTCTGTTGCATGGTACTCTCCGAGTGTGTTTACAAGGTACTACTTGTGTATCTTTGTTTTGCAATTGTGGTTGAATTTGTCGAGTATGATGGAAGACTTGACTGTCCTTTTTGTTTTCGTGATTTGTTGTGATGTCATGTGCTAAGTGGCAATGCCACCTTGTCATGAAGGAAGATCAATAGACTTTTCTACTGTTTGATTATTAACGTAAATAGATGTTACTTAAGTTGGGGCCAAGGTGCGTAATTTTTGATTGAGCTGATAGAAGTAATCAAATAGTCAAATAGAGGGTCGAATAAGAGTCCTAGGAATCAGTTGGAGCATGTGCTGTTAGACTAGGTCTGATAAACGAACAGAGCAGCCTGGGCAGTTGATTGTTCAAGCTTGGTTTAAAAAATTTACGAGCTTTAAAAATATGTTAGCGCTTGGCTTGTTTATGAGACGGACTGATCTCAAACGAGCTTTAATCGAGTCGATCACGAACCATTTTCGAGTAGCTTGAATTTTTCAGACATAATCAGTCGAGCATTACTTCGTTTGAAAGCTTAATGAGGTTCAGAAAGACGTTCAAGCTTGGTCTGTTTATGCAACAAACCAATCTGAAACGAGCTTTTAATGAGCTCAAACTCGAGCGATTTGGTTTGTTTATGAGCCCTATTTTAGACTGGTAAGAGAAGCTGTATTGTGTTCGAATATAGGGACTCGTATAATTTCGTAGAGAAGTATTTTCACAACCAAGTTCGAACAATCTACTACATGGCTCACTCTGCTTGTTTAGAAGCTCTACAGGTATTACTTGATGCATGATCCTTGACTTTATTTTGCTTGAACTTTTACAACATATTCAAACTTCACTTCTGTGTAATATACTATTATACGGTTTTAGCGGAGTTCCAACCTACCATGGATATGTTTGGAACTTGGTGGGAAAGAGGAAAGGGAGGTTTGGAACTTGTGGATGAGAAAGAGAAATGAAAGAGTAGTGAGTCCTATTTACCTGACATCATTGAAACTGTTCCAAGATATAGGTTGTGTTTCGGACGTCAATAATTGATATAAGCCATTAGCGAAAGGAAACTGGCAAGCTTGCTTCCTTCCTTTGTTTGATTCCTAGTTTGGGAGAGGAAATAGTACAAGGAAATAATAAGTAAATCATAACTAAATTAGTAACCATCATATACTAGCCAGCTTTTCAAATAGTTGTTTTTCAATTTTGGCAAAAATCATGTCCATGAAAATTTGGCTACATTTGTTGTCTAGATTGTAAGCTACTCAAGACATTGCTTGTCCTATATTTGGGTTTCGTCCTGGGTATCGGAAGAGCTAAAGATAACTGTGAAGTAGTTTGAATTAGCGAGTTGTATACGGTAATGAGCGACCGACTGGTAGAATCACCTTTGTAAACTAGTATGTTGGCTTCCTCTATTATGCAAAAAAACACATGTAAGCCTTGTGGCGGTAGAGTTGTTTTTAAAAAATGGCAATTCAAGAAGCTGGTAATGGAAATTATGCGTCGCATTGTTTGCATATGGGTTCCTTCAGAGTAACTGTCCTAACAATTTTTTTGGTAGTAGCTCCTTGTTATGCAATTATCCATCTTTTCTAGTCTTGAGTATAATGTATTGAAAGGCCTCTTAAAACATTTGCAATCACAAGATTGGCATTGTTTTACGCGATTCATTCTTCCTTAGAGACCTGCTGCTGAGTTGGTTAGAGCAGTTAACAAATTTAAGGCAGACTTTGGAGGACAAGTTATTTATTTAGAGCGGGTGCAGCCTTCTTCAGACCACGTTCCTCACAGGTCAGTATTTGTGGTCATAATCTTTTTGAACTTCTACTTTTTTCAATTGCTTCTTTGATAACCACCTTCTCGTTATTGCAAATTTGCAATCTTCTATTTATTTGGTAATTTTGATTGTGGCCGGTGGTGGTGGGGTGTTAGATGTATGCAAAATTTCCTGTTCTTTACGAAGTCAGATTGCTAATGCAGTAATGCTTCAGTTCAAATTTCCAACCTGATCATGTTCATGGTAGGCTTGTTTTTCGGTTTGGAGTTGCTTGATTGAAGCTAAGCGCCAGCAACATTTCTAGTTCTCTAAAAGGTTACAGATCACCTTAAACAATCATATTTTGGAAGGTGTTAGAGATACTGGATGTGAAGCCATGTCTCAAACTGGAGAATCCTTAAGACATGAGTTGACCAAGAATATCGTGATTTGTCCAGCCAAAATAGGGTAGCCAATTTGTCGGTTGCCTCTAATTTTGTTTTATCTTTGCCTTCTTTTTTGCTAAGTAATTTGCCTTCTTCTTATGACAACTGAAGTTCATCTCATTATTTTATTGAATTACTTTCTGTCATTCCTTTTTTCCTTCTTCTGACGAGGGCCAATGTTTCATGATTTCATAGTTAAATTGGATGCATACAGTTGCAGGGTCTGAAGTTTCCTGGCATTCTATGAGATGTCGTAATTGCATCGCTATACTCTTGGATGGTTTCTTTTACTTATCTCTGCCCCTGCCCGTGTAGCTGGGTTGCTCTGTTGCTGTAGTTAATTATACGGAGAATTAGTCTTATGTCTACTTTATCTGTTTATTGTCAATTAGTTGTCCGTATTGTTTAGAATGTAGTTGGTGTAATATCTGGTTTGAACAAATTGCTTACCTCATGCTTGATTCTCGTTATAGTTCCCATCCTATCTAGGTTGGACAAGCTGATGTCCCCCATTTTCAACCAGGGCTCAACAATTAAGCAGGCTCTGGGTAGACTTGAGGTTTCGTTTGGTCTTGCTGTACTTCACTTCAAGTGGAGCTTGTGTGGCTGTTCAATTCATTGCAAATTGTCTGAGTTGCAGCCTCACAAGGCAAGTTGACTTTGCCCTTTTCTCCTCCTTTCCTTCAGGATTGGCATAATCCTCCTGAACCTAACGAGAGTTTGAACTATTGTATGTTGCATAGACCCCAGTTTCATGCAGAAATCTCATACCATCTTAGTCTTTGATTTTGGAAGTCAGGATCGTTTTCAAGGACTCTTGTAGTGCTTTTCTCCTATATTCATGGTATGACAACATAGAAGAAGAAGAAGAAAAGAGAATGGAAAGCTGTTTTAACATTAGCCTTCTTCCTGCTGTAATAACATATAATCTTGCTTCCTGAATTTTGAAGGTCAGGATTTTTTTTATGGACTCCTGTTAGAGTTTTAGTGCTTTTCTCCTATATCCTTGCTATGGCAAGGTTTAAATAAGAAAGAAGAGAAAAAGGGGAATCTTTTTAACATTGAGTGTGTGTTCGACTGACGTCTTTCACTCCTTTGATAATCTCTCTGCGGCTTTTCACCTCTCTTAGTCACTCTTCTAGTTTTTATCTTTCCCAATTTTTTCAATGATTGGTTCCATCACTTGTACCCTACCTCCTCATTGTAAGCCAATTTTATACTGTGTTTCCCTGCCTATAGTACAATTCTGGTATTGATGCATTACTAATCATCACTCATCTGATCAACATCCTAAGTGCAACAATACTGGTGTATTGGATAATAGTTCCCATCCGGGAAGCTAAAAGAATGCAATTTTTGTTGAAACTATTTTGATTCTAATATCAATGATTGAACTTAATGGCTTTGATTTATGATTTCTGTTCTTTGCATTCTTCTTTCTGCAGGTATCTGTTAGCAGAAGCGGGGGACACATTATTTGCTTCCTTCATTGGGACTAAGCAGTACAAGTAAGTCTGATATAATCCTTCATTCATTAACTTCAATCGTCTTTTTCTTAGTTTTTCTAATATTATGCTATTTTTTTCCCAATTATAAAGGGATGTCATGGCTGATGCAAACATATTTCAAGGTGCCATATTTCATGAGGATGCTGCAGAAGATCTTTACGGTATTGCCACTACTGAATCTGTCACTGTTGACAGTCAAAAGATAAGAGTCGAGAATGTTTCAAAGTCCCTTGAAGCAAAGCCAAGGCAACCAAAATCCAGCCCGAAACCTGCTGTTCATCGGGTAAGGGAGCAGTTTATAATTCTCAATTTTGCATTTCGACATTGCATGTTTCGTATCTTTTGGCTTTTGTTTGCTCTCCGGTTTTGAGTGGTCCCCCATCTGCACTTGCTGCCCCAAGTAGGAAGAAACGTACCTATGTTATTTGTATTGTAATAATTTTCTTTTCGAATTCTTATCTCTAGGGATTTATGGCTCGTGCTAAAGGTATACCTGCATTGGAGTTGTTCAGGCTTGCTCAAAAAAAGAAACGGAAACTTGTGTTATGTGGCCATTCACTTGGTGGAGCAGTAAGTTAGGGTGATGTATTTTTGCTATCATCTAGGACAGAAGCTGGTTGTTCATGTGATATATATTTTCTTTGCTCCCTCTTTTGACTGTCTAGGTGGCGGCCTTGGCTACCCTTGCCATTTTGAGGGTTTTTGCTGCTTCCTTGCCATCAAAAGACTATGGTAAAGTTCAAGTCAAGTGTATCACATTCTCTCAGCCTCCGGTTGGGAATGCTGCTTTAAGAGAGTAGGTTTAACATCACCTTATGTACAGTTATTTGTAACATCATATTCGGAATTCCTAGCGTTGTAAATATTTATTTCTGACACCATTTTTTCCCCCTTCAGTTATGTTAACAGAAAAGGTTGGCAGCATTACTTTAAGACTTACTGTATTCCCGAAGATCTGGTTCCTCGAATCCTCTCTCCTGCTTATTTTCATCATTATAATGCACAGACCCCACCTATCCCGGGTGATGCCGGAGATAGTGATTTGTTGACGTCAAATGAAGGATTGAGGAAACAAAAGGCCGAAAAACTAAAACAGAATGAAGGGGATCAGCTGGTTATAGGTTTAGGCCCTGTCCAGACTTCCTTCTGGAGACTTTCTAGGCTTGTCCCTTTAGAGGGTGTCAGAAGACAATTCAATAAATACAAATGGAAACAAGGTGACCCTGTTGAGGAATCTTCTGTTGCTAATTCTGCCCCAGCATCTTCACTCCATGATGTGGTAGCTGCACCACAGTCTCTTGAAATTCAGGAAGGTTCTGATGGAATTTCTCTCGAACCATCAGCTGAGAAAGAAAGAGGCTCCCAAGATGAAGCAAAAGATAGGAAGCCATCTGGAAACATCAATGCCACTTCCAGTGATAATACTAAGGCGTGGCGTAGAGTGCCAAATTTACCTTCTTACGTACCCTTTGGCCAGGTAGTCAATATGAACTGGTACCTCTGCAGTGTTCTCTGCTATTTAGTTTTAAACTGTAAGAGTTTTTTTATTTTTTTTTATTTTTAAACTGGCACGACTTTATTAATCTTTTTGATAGTCCTTTTTATTTTATTATGAAGAAATTTGTTCCATCTTTTGAAACTTTGAAACCTTTTCGACTTCCCAAATATATTTATTCCTTTTTCCTTTTTCTAATTTTTTTATCATGCCTGATGTGTTAAAGCTTGTCAAACCTAGAAGTTGTGATGTTAAGTTTTGGCCATCTTTAGATATCTTTTCCGTTTTTAACTAGGTAACTTTGTTTTAGTTGTCAGCATCCTTGGTAAGAGGGGACAACACTGCTAACTTCCGTGTGAACTGGATGGACATAGCTAGTGTAAAGGACATAACTCTCTCCTCATTAAAGTTCCTTGAGAACATTTTTAGTTTACTAGTAGCATTATTATGCATTTTCCCATACCCTCAAAAGAACATGGTATGCTATCTTCCCAGTTCATCTTAACTCATGTAACTGATATTTCAAATTTTCAAGTCCTTCGACAGTGAACTCAACATTTTATTTCTTTTGTAACAGCTCTATCTTTTGGGAAATTCCTCCGTGGAGTCGCTATCAGGGGCCGAGTATTCAAAACTGACGTCGGTATAACTTTGTTTACTTATTGACATTCAAACAATGGTTCAATATGACATTCAAAATTTTAAGCGCTTTGTCCTGGATGAACTATTTCATTCTATTTTGTTTTCATTATTCACTTCACATATATGTTGGTATACTTTAACTAGTATATTAATCTGTACATTCAGCTTGTAGAGCTTTTCATTTTTTGCTTTGATTTGGCAAAGATAATTTCAGGTCAGATCTGTGATTGCTGAAGTAAGGGAACGTTTTCAGTCACACTCAATGAAGTCATACAGGTCAAGATTTCAAAGGTATAGCTAACTTTTCTGGAAGTTTGCTTTTGTTTTTCCAGCATATGTAGCCAGTGGACTACGAGTTGGATTGTTGTTGTTGTGCTTGAAGAGCAAGATCTTTTCCAACATCTTTAGCACATTTTCTTGTTTTTCTATTTCGCCACTGATTATTTGGAGAAGTGTTGGTAGCTTTCTGAAGGAAAAAGTGTTTTGTCTAGTTATCCATTTAGCCACACGTTCAAAGTTCAACTACTTTCTGAAAGAAAAAAGTGTTGGTAGCTTTAACCCTCTTAGCATGAAATTCATCTGGATATTGGTGTATATCCCTGTTTGTTTATGCTATGCATTAAAGTCTTGGATTATCATGACTTAACTCTCCTTTGCCTTGCAGAATCTATGAAATGTGCACAACAGACGAGACTTCAACCTTCCTGGGAGGGGAGCAACTGCAGCAATTTCCTCATTTGCAAAAGTGGCTAGGTGCTTCAGTTGCTGGTACTGTTGAGCTTGGGCCCATAGTAGAGTCTCCAGCTATTCATGCAGCCACTTCCATTGTTCCTCTTGGATGGAGTGGTATTCCGGGTGAGAAGAATGGGGAAACTCTGAAAGTAGATATTACTGGCTTCGGACTACATCTTTGTACCCTGGTTCAAGCTCGTGTTAATGGTAACTGGTATTGACCTTTATCCTTTGAATTAGTTATCTCTGTTGATATATAGGTTTGGTAACTTCGGTCGTTACTAGGAGATGATAATTCTATTCTATATTGGGTTGTACAAAGGGGAACACCATGCTACTTTGCACAATTTTAGGAGAATTGGAACTATTGCTCCACTTTTGCAAGATGAAATTTAGTCAAAACTGCTAGTAGTAATACTCTACACATCTTAGTTTTGCTAAAATCTGTTTTAACTTTTGTCTGTTTGGTGGAGAGTTTTATGATTCATTATCTTCATAGAGGTCCTTCTGTGTGATGGGTAATCTGTTGCCATTGTTTCTCTTTCATTCAGGTGCTCAACTACAGTGGAGTCATTTCCTACATCACCAACATTGTCTTCGGATGGTGGAGTAGAGCAAGATATACAAAGGATCCGCGTTTCAGTTGGACCTCCGCTAAAACGGCCACCTCAAAATTGGATGGTGGCAGATTCGTTTCTGCCTCATATTTCTTCTATTGATTCAAACTCTGTTGATCTGAAAATGGAACAGGATGTTTGCACATTTCATCGTGGAAAATTCCTTGCTCCTAAAGGGTTGAGTAATTTTGTTGTCTTTTGTACTAGTGATTTCTCTACCGTCTCAAAGGAGGTTCTTGTTCGAACCCGCAGAGTGCGATTGGTTGGCCTAGAGGTATTCATTCTACACTTGCAACACTAATATGTTATTCGACTATTTATAGCTAAAGGCAGCAAGAACATAATGTGTTTTTCTAGGGTGCTGGCAAAACTTCTCTTCTCAAGGCAATCTTGGGTCAAGGAGGACTTACTGCTAGTAATATTGAAAATTTGGAAATGGATGCTGATATTCAAGAAGGGATTGGTGGCGGTTTGCTCTACTCAGATTCAACAGGAGTAAATTTGCAGGTCCTTTGTGTTAAATTAACTCAATGTTTTGTATTTTTAAGGTCTCCTAAGTGTAAATATGTTTCTCTTCTTATGTTGTTACCACTTCTGGTGTTGGCATTCCGATTTGATGAAGGATCCTAAACCTGCAGGTCCTTTCATAGTAGATTCTTGCCGTACATTTAGTCGCAGCGATAGAGTTTGGGTAAATCAATTACACCCAGTTCAGTTCCCTTAATTGGGGTTTGTATGGGTGGATTGGTATAGTCCTAACTTCTAACCTTTGGGATTAAATGTACAAAGGGCTGGCTGTCCTCAGGTTGGAACCTTCCGCTATAAGGTTAAAAGCCAGAGTTTTAACCAGTGAACCAGTGCCTTTTCTTAGGGATAGAGTTTGAATACTAGTAACGACAATTTTATTTTTACTTTTTTCGGTAATACAACTAACCGCTTACTCACCGAGAAAAAAGGAATTAGCAAAAACACAAAAGTAAGGCTTCTTATCCGTCTTGCTCCAATTTTTTCCGAATTATGCTGCCTTTTTTTTTCTTCTTCTTTTTCATAGTTGGGTTTTGACCAACTTAGTCAACTGGTCTAAACCCAACTTTTTCTGAATTCTCACAAGTTGGCAATTGTTAAAACAAGGCGGTAACCTTTTTTTTTTGTGAATTTTTGTGTCATGTTACCCTGCAGGACCTTCATATGGAAGCATCTCATTTCAGGGATGAACTTTGGAAGGGAATCCGCGATCTTAGTAGAAAAACAGACTTGATTGTTCTTGTGCATAACCTGTCCCACAGCATACCTCGATGCAGTCTCTCAAATGCATCACAGCAGCAGCCAGCCCTCTCACTTCTGCTGGACGAGGCAAAAGCCCTTGGGATCCCTTGGGTACTTGCCATAACAAATAAATTCTCAGTTAGTGCCCACCAGCAAAAAGCAGCAATAAATAATGTTCTTCAGGCATATCAAGCATCTCCAAGCACAACTGAAGTCATCAATTCTTGTCTGTATGTTATGCCCAGTGCTGCAAGTGCTCCTCTGTCTCAGGGAGCGGAAGATGCAAATTCCGATGAGAGGATGGGTCCTCAAAAGTTTATTTTTGCTCCTTTAAATCTTGTACGGAGGCCTTTCCAGAAGAAAACAATCGTTTTCCCTGTAGAGGGTGTAAATGCTCTGTGTCAGCTTGTCCATCGTGTGCTTCAGAGCCACGAGGAGGCTGCTATGCAGGTTAGGATACTTTCTGTCCTAGGTAGAAACATCTCATTCATATATGTTGATCAGGATACCATAAAAGCAGAGAAAAGACAAGTATTTATGTTATTAATTGATGGTAGACATAGTAAAAGGATCTAAAACAGATAAATTGAGCATGGAGAGGTATGTGAAGTACTAATCGTAACCCTTCGAACAATATGTTTATTAGCTGAATCTTGTGAACTGTGGATTGGGAGAGGGGTGCACAAACTCATGGTGTAAATCCTTGAGTCTTTGACTCAATGAATTTGGTACTTGGGTAGTTGGAATATGTGTGGGGACTGGGGACTAACAAGTGAGGAAATATGAACAAAACGTTTAACTGAATGTCGTATCCTATGGATGTGACAAAGTTGTTTAGCCCAAATATCTGTTTTTGCAACCTGAAGTGAATATACATAGAAATATGTGGCTACAGCGGTTTGCACACGGATTCTCTGTCATTTGTGAACTCATCTCTTGTGGATTAGTGTAAAAGATACCAGGTAGAAAGTGGCAGATTGTAGTAATCAAAGGAAAAGAGTCTTTTCCTCGAATTCTTCATGATGAATAGAACAAGAACCAGCCTACTTGGGACTTGCCATTGCTATACTTGTGAACCTTTTTTTTTATTATCAATTCCGTTTTTCCTTTTATATGCTTGTAGACAATTCCAAGTTTGCTTATTTCCTGCCCTCTCTGATGCCATTCGGCTTTGATTTGGGGGCATGGTTCCGCAACAAAACAGGTATAGGGGGCCACTGTTTCAGTGGTATTTTGAGAGCAGCCACTTTGTGCATATTGCCAAAGGTTAGGTCTGTCTCCAATTTTCCCCCGCCCATACCCCCAATACTTGGGGACTACATGAGTTTTGTTGTTGTTGTGTTGCTTATTTCTTCACGGTCTCTCTTTTTGTTTCAAAGGAGCTTGCAAGAGAAAAACTTCTGTTGGAATTGACACGAGAGCATGACATGGCTGTAACTCGAGATTCCCAGGCCAAGGAAACTTCTTTATCTGCTGCAGCTATGGGTGCTTCCGTTGGAGCAGGTCTTGGTGTTCTATTAGCAGTTGTTTTGGGTGCAGCATCTGCCCTTAGGAAACCATGATATCCTCAACAGTTTTGGTCCAAGGCGGTGTCAACTACAAATCTTCCAGATGTATAATGAGTCAGCTAAAAGGTGCTACAGCCTTCCTGTTAGTGTATCTATTAGTTTTCGAATGTTATGAGATTTGATAATTTTTTATCAGCAGCAAATAACCTGCCATTTATTTATTTTTGTTAATAGTTATTAATCAAAGGCCAAGAAAACATTGGTCTTTTAGGGTTTTCGTAATGCCTATTTTGATGTTTATTCATCTTTTCTGGTTGATAATTGTACTCGACGTAACTCTTCAAGATGGTGATGAATCTCTTGTATATTGACTGCACTTAACACCATGCCGAATTTCTATTGATATACAAGCAGAACTCCTCAGTTTCAAATGTACTTGACGCTCTCCTCGTCTGAAAAATGGCTATCTGCTGAACATATAGATGGACCTGTTCTTTTTGTCATCATCATCTTTATTAATTGCCATTGTAATTTCAGTTTTTGGAACAAAAATTAAGGGTTGTGTTTGCATCAAATTTTATTGAACTTTTAATTTTATGGAATTTCTACATCAGTAGCACTTCAATTCCAATCCTGTTTGGAGCCAAGGCTGTTATCTAGTACTGTGGCTCCCATTGCGTCACTGTACGTGGCATTGCCATTTACCTAGCAGAAAAATGAACTTTCATGGAGAGGAATGCAGTCTCCATTGAAGCTCACAAAAGTTATTTTCACTGGATAATTTGATACTAATATATGGAACACTCAGACCATAGGTTTGCAGATAAAATTCATTGAAGCGAACACCACATTTCGCTAAATGCGACCAAAAAAAAAAGCTCAATGAGTCACCCATTTTATCAAGTTTGCGCACCTCAAGAATCCGCCTCACAACATAAATAAAGGTAACCAAAAATACATGTAATTCTCATCAAAGTTTACTCCCATGCTTAAATTCAGAGAGAAACTAACAGAGTCGTCAAATTCTTGTAATTAATTCCTGAAACGAAACAAACTAAAAAGAGAACTGTTGCATATAACGTGAAAATAGCAGTCATCCGGAACAGCAAGATAAAACTCCCTTTTGCTTGGACATGTCGGACCCATTAACTAGGGTAACGCGATTGACAGATAATTCAGCCTTGTAGGAATCGGAGTTCAACATCTTCCTGCTGACATCGTTGTAGATTTGACGAATAACTATCTCAAAAGCCGCATTAACGTTGGTAGAATCCAGGGCTGACGTCTCGATGAAGAACAATCCTTCTTCTTGTGCAAGGCTTTTGCCTTCTTCGATGCTCACATCTCTAATGTTCTCCAAGTCACACTTGTTTCCTACCAAGATTCTTGCTACTGTAGTATCGCAATGAGCTGCATGGTTATCACATTAAGAGTTAAAACTTATGGACATATAAAGTAATGGCAAATTCAAACGAGTGACAATCCGGGTAGATGAAATCATAGGAAAAAATCGATGCAAAACATGCGATGTATAAGTAATAACTTAGCTATGAAAAAATCGTAGCTTCTTGATTCTAAGACAAGTGCCAATGGAATATGAATGTGGAAAATCACATTTAGATAATTTAGGACTTCTGCACTACTTTCCTTCACAATCTTTTGAAATACTTCTGCATTACTCTCCTACACAATCTTTTGAGAGTTGGGAACCCGCGCCCAGCGGAAAAGAAAGCACAATCAAGCGTACCCACATTACCAAGTATACTCCACTGATAGCGTTTTTCACACATTCTACTGTCAAAGGGACACGGGGACCTATAGTGCGGCAGTATACATTTCAAAAAATCTGGATCATTGATTGTAGAGATGAATGGTTTGGATTGCGCACTACCGACAGCATCAGTGTCCCTACGTCCCACATGTAGCATACTTTTAGCAAATCTAGACCATTGAAAAACACTTTCGGACTTCTCGGATTGTGCACTACACCCTTGTAGTGCACCCCGCACTACTGGGTCCACGGTTCCTTGTTGGAGATATTTGGAAACAAAAAACTTTAAGCATGTGCCCCGACCACAAAAGGTGGATACTTCATTTTACCTAAACCAAATGCACACACACTGTTGGGGGAAAAAAGTGACTTTTTTAGTTATTTTTTGCCAATCTGGGGTGCTCCAGAACCACCAGGCCATTTGATTTCCCACATGGTCATTCCCATCTTATCATGTTCAATTTTTAGTAGAAGAGGATGAAAAATCTGATACCCAAAAAAAAGAAAGAAAAATCGGGCATACCCACATTGCTAAGCATCACAAATTACCATAATCAAGTCAAGAGTACCCACATTGGTAACCATCCCAATTAACCAAAATCAAGCATACCCACATAGCTAACCATCTCAATTTACCAAAATCAAGCATACCCACATTCTTAACCATCCCAATTAACGGAAATCCAGCAAAAAAATCCACTAGTTCACATTGACAATTCCACAAAACACACAAAGCAGTACAAGTAAGAGAGTAGATAAACGGTGTAAAAGTAGAGCACATAGAATTATACAGTATCAAAACGACTTACTGTTGAGCTCATCGAGCCATCGCTTGATGCTGTCGAAGGTGGTGCGGCGGGTGATGTCGTAGACGAGGAGCGCACCGAAGGCGCCGCGGTAGTAGGCGGAGGTGACGGCGCGGAAGCGTTCCTGGCCGGCGGTGTCCCAGACCTGGGCTTTGACCTCCTTGCCCTCGACCTCCAACACCTGGGTCTGGAACTCCACTCCCACCGTGGCTTTGGAGTGGAGGTCGAACTCGTCCCTGGCGAACCGGGATAGTAGGTTGGATTTCCCCACTGCTGAGTCGCCTATGACCACTATCTTGAACAAGTACTCCTCTCCCTCTCCCTCTCCCTCTTCCTCTTGTTTACCCATTTGTTGGAGAGACAGAGAGAGACAGAGAGAGAGAGAGAGAGATATTTGAAGAGGATGGGATTGGATTGGAGGGGTGTTGGGAATGGAATGGGGAGAAATGGGAGTGAGGTTTTGGAGGAGTGAAGTGAGCAGAGACTGACTGCGGAATTGACGGACAAATGTGGAAAATAAGATCGCTTAATCTACCGTCAGCCCAAAGGGCTGATTATAAGTGGGTCCATTCCCTTTTCAAATTTTGTACTCCGTCTGCTTGCATGTGGCAGGAAAAAGTGGTCTACCTTTAAATGACGGAAATAACCCTCTCATGTCTTTAAATAACAAAACTAGCATTGGGGCACACTTTCCCCACAGAAGTACGTAACTTTTCCTCTCTTTTTTTTTATTTATTTTAATTCCTTTTTCAAAATCAACGGCATCCGAGGTGTGTAGGGTATTTGATCCGAGCACCCTTTTTTTGTGTAGGGTGCTTGATCATATATATACACGGAAAAGGGATGCTCGGATCAAACACCCTACACATCTCGGATGCCGTTGATTCCCGCGTTCGTCCCTTTGATATTTTTTTTTTTAGAATTTTTGGACGGCTCGGATTGGCCGTCCGGTGGCCGGAGACGGCCCGGCGCGGCCGCCGATACGACTTCCCTCCGCCGGTGCCCATTATCATAGCAACAGTCTTATTTTTTGTATAAGGTAATTTCAAACTAAAAAATTATGTGTTTATGCAAATAATTTCCTACCATTATGGATCTTATTTGATAGATCTCATTGAGATCTTTAAAACAATGCAAAAAAAATTGATTTTTTTTTCATTTACATTATTTTTGAGTTTGAAAATGTGAAAAGAACTTTTTATTTGGGTTTTGTGGAATGACCCTTCTTATTTTTTAATGAGAAGTGGCAAAATAAGTACTTATTTTTTAAGAAGGGTTCCGAAACGGGGCCTTAATTTGTTGAGAAAATTCTAAAGTCAGCAGAAAGGTCTGATTATAGTGTACTACACGCGCGGATTTTTCGACTCTTTTGGGGCCGGTTCATATGGAGCAATCTGCTCCGGTTTTAATTGGGCTCCCCACAAGTGAACTCTAAAATCAGAATCTCAAAATTAATTGAGGTGCGCGTAAACTAGTTCGGACATATAATCTAAGTTATAAGAAAAAAGACAAAAAGTAGCTGGGATTTTTTTTTTCATCAGAAGCTAGCCGTGAATTTTTAAGAGCAAAAAATAGAGATGAGTTGCCAAGGGCAAAGAAGGTATTTAGACAAAACACTAAAGAAGTACATCTGACAAAGTAAAAAGTAGAAAACTCAAAACTTCAGTACTGGAAGAAACAACAATGTGACACGTGGATTTAAATTATAAAATAATAGAAAGAACTATTTCCCAACGTCCGCCCATAAGGCTGACTATAGAAGATCCCAAATAAGATTTTGGGAGGAATTTTTTACACGGGATTGTCGGGGTCTTCATATTTTCTTTCCATTTTTTGAGCAAATCTTCCATTTTGATAACTTGGGATAGTTTGCGCTTTTGCTGGCACCCAATAGCGAGGGTCCGGGGGCTCTATTGTGCCATGAGCACAGTAGCGCCTACCCATACTCTCAAAACTTTGCCGTTTTGAATAAAAAGAAATTTTAAGTTATCTATTATCATCCTATGAAGCAGAAATGTGATTATGAGAGATTTAGAGATAAAATTTAATTATATCTCTTTAGAATAATATGATCAAAATAAAAAGATCTTCATAGTAGTTCAACCTAATTGAAAATTGGAGCAGTTAATTTTTAACCATATTTTTTAATATATAAACCTTCTAAAAAAATCAAGTGATCCAATTTTTAATCCGTTTGAACAAGTGTGAAAATCTTATTATTCTGATCATATTATTCTAAAAAGGTATAATTAACTTTTGTCTTTAAGGTTTTAATAATCATATTTCTACCTTAAATAATCATACTTCTGTTCCACAAGGTTCCTAAATAAAGAGCATGTACTTAATTATGAGAGTTCTATAAATAAAATTTAATTACGATCCTTTAAAATAATATGTTCAGAATAATAAGATCTTTGTACTTGTTCAAACGGATTAATAATTGGAGCACTTAATTTTTTTAGAAAGTTCATATATTAAAAAATATGGTTAAAAAATTAACTGCTCTAATTTTCAATTAGGTTGAACCAGTGTGAAGATCTTTTTATTTTTATCATATTATTCTAAAGAGACATAATTAAATTTTATCTCCAAAACTCTCATAATCACGTTTCTACTCCATAGGATTGCAAATAGATAACTTAAAATTTCTTTTTATTTAAAACGTCACAGTTTTTGGTGTGGGTAGGTGCTACTGTGCCCCATGGCACAGCAGAGCCCCCGGACCCCAATAGCGAAACAAGGAATATAATCTATCCTACGCTAAAATGGATTGGTGGGGTGAAACGAATTGGGTTAAAATTCACATATAAAATTTTTATTTTTGTTTTTTTCAAAATTGACCCGGGCTATAGTCCATTTATTGTGAACTAGTAAAAGAGCGTAGTTGAATGAATTTTTCCGGTGAATCTTACTAGAAAGTAGGAATATAGAAGTAAAACCCTATTTGTCTCTCTTTCATCTTCATTATTTATTTTGCGTCTTTATTCTGAAAACTTATTTTCATTATGAACCGATAAAAGAGTATAATTGAATGAATTTTTCCGGTGAATCATACTAGAAAGTAGGAGTATATATAGTAGTAGTAAACAGTATTTGTCTCTCTCATTTATGTTTGTTATTTATTTTACATCTTTATTCTGAAAACTTATAAAATGTTACTCATATATAGATTCATTTTCTTCAGCACACACAAATTTTACTCATAGGGTAAGAATTTTTTAAGATAGTAATGTGATTTTCATCACAAAGGTAATATAAAAATTGGATGTGTCTAGCATTGGTCCCAAAAAGTGGTGCGCTTAAGTGTTGTATATACTAGTGGAGGTGATAAGTTGAATTACTCTATTATCCTTCTGTGTTTAAAAAAATACTCTGTACTAGTGAGAGAGAGAGAGAGAGAGAGAGAGAGAGAGAGTGTTTTTTTTTGGAAAAATACTTCCAATGTTCCTTGCATCTTCAACATGCAAGGCATGTCAAAAAACTACATCGTCCCACTACAAGTCTACAAGGTCTTAGTTCTAAAAAGTAGGTCTGTCCAGTATCCACGAATCAGCCCTTGAAGACCATCTTGCAATAAAATTGTTGTCCTGATAGACCTCATGCGAGTGTAAAACGTTCAAGGGAATTTGCTTTCAATTGAAGTTAGCCTTGATATTTTATTTCTTACTGAAAGATCTAACGATATTATATTACTACATAGTATTATAAAAGCCTTAGGCGAAGATCCATTCCTTTATTAATGTTAAAACTGCCCAAGATGGCAAACTCCACCCAAAAGTCCAAGTGGGGGGAAAAAGTGCAACTTCTCACTGAGTAGTGAGTAGCAGGACCACTAAAGCATTCACCATCTTGCGTCGTCGTCGTGGTGCTAAAAGGGCCCCTTTGTTAGGTGGAGTGGGGGTGGTGCTAGTTGTTAGTAGAAGAAGGAAGGGATGTGGGAGAAGGGAGGGAATGGAAGTGGTGGTGGTGGTGCTAAAGGGCCCCTTTGTTAGGCGTAGTGGTGGTGGTGCTAGTTGTTAGTAGAAGAAGGAAGGGAAGTGGGAGAAGGGAGGGAATGGAAGAAGGTTGTTTTTGTACTGTGAGAAGGAAGGGGGAGAAGGGAGGGGGGCCCGGGGAGAGCTTATTCTCTTGGAAGGGTCTTAGCTATCACCACCCTCCATCATAGGATTAACTAATCTGGGTGGAAAAAGACTGAATTACCCCTCAAACCTTTTTTCCGTGTTCTCAACACAATGATTTAACAAGGACAACCAAGTAATTTCCCATATTATTAACTCTTGTTAAGTTCCCAGTAGTCTCAAAAGTTTAAGCTATTAGAAAATGGGCCAACAATGCATATCAAGCTATCTAAAACTCTCGCTCATGTGCAATCCCGTTCTTGCACGTGGAGATGCAAATATCCACACATATTGCGATAGAATGCAAATGAGAGAAACATAATGCAAACGGGAAACAAATGCAAATAGAGATTTCAACCTAAGACCCCTTGCAATCTGAGCTCTCATATAAACCATATTAAGTAACCAGTAATCCTAAAAATTTAAGCTATTAGGAAATGGCCCAACAATGTATATCAAACTATCTAACAGTTTACCCATATACTACTACTCAAACCAAGTACAATTGGCTAATCCTCCTCTTAAATAATCTCTCCTTATAACATATGTAAGGACCCGCTCCATCTTTGTACAATATTGTCCGCTTTGGACGCCCAAAGCCCATAGACTTCCCAGTGAGATCACCCATCCCTAGATTGCTCCCAAGACGAGCACGCTTAACTGTGAAGTTCCTATGTGCCCTCACGGCTTTAAAAGGCCTTGTACAAGTAGGAGGGATCTTTTCTTATAAACCATAACTTACCCCCTTCCGTCCGGACGGAGCCTGCCCTTCTGCAGTACCGCCGGCTACCGAAAAGCGGAGTGTCACAACATATCCTTCTCTTATCCACCATTCTTCCTTATCCACCCAAAACCTTATCCGCCCGGGACACGAGCCGCAAAGGAAGACCAATCCAACAAAAGAGTCAAAGAACCCGATAGCTCCATTAATCTACTGTCGCCGAAGACTATCCTGAATCAGTTGAACTTTAGCCATTATTTAACGGAGCCCCTTCCTCAAAGGAAGTTGACTAATTCTCATTAAATTTTCTGGCTGCCATCCATATCTACACAGTTCTAGAATAAAGCTGATATCACTGAGAATTGTTCATGCTTCAAAGTTTGGAAGAAGAGGAAAGCCTAAATATTGTGCTCTCTTATGAGATTTGAAACCTAGTAGTACTTAGGTTTGGGATATGACTGGACTGCAATTTAACCCCTGAAAATTACCCAGATGGGCCAGATGACTCATTGCTGCATTACTATGATTCCATTATTGAGCAGCTAAAGATGAGTATCAAGACAAGAATAATGGCTACAAATGAAGTGGAACATATCGCTAATACTTATGTAAACTTGCACTTGCATTAGTTTCTACTCCAATGGTTTTTGACAATTCATTTTCTTTTTCCAGAAACTTTGACATTTCCCCCACTTGTGCTAATGGAAGACACGAAGTCAGAAATATCTGCTTGGTCCATCCCCACTTCATTTCCCACTACGACTCGGCCTATAAGACGAAGAAACCCATGTAGATAGAATCAAGAGAGCAGCAACCCAGGAAACAAAAGAAAAAAAACACATGGGTTTCTTAAGCTATCTTCTTATCTTGCTCTTACTCTGCACTATCTCTGCAGAATCTGAAGATCCTTCGGGCGTGTTTTGCAATACAAATGCTAACATTTCTAACAGCCAAATATCATCAAACATCGATCGCTTACTTCCCCAGTTGGTTCAAGGAACTATCCTAAATGGGTATATTGCCACCTCCTTTGGAAAAGCTGAAAACCAAGTCTATGGCCTAGCACAATGCAGAGCGGATGTTACCGGCAACGACTGCAAAACTTGCATCGAAGGTGCAGCAACAGAAATCCGAAAACGCTGCCCAAAACAAGCTGATGCAAGGATTTGGTATGACTATTGCTTCCTAAGGTATGACATTAAGGATTTCTTTGGAGAAGTTGATACCAGCTATGGAATTTTCTATGCCAATGTGCAGAACGTGACCGATCCAGATACTTTCAACAAAGAACTCGGAGCTCTGATAGATCAGATCTCTTCGGAGGCTGTTGTGCCCGGGAACAAAGGGAATGGGAGAGGAAAAACCAAACTGACACCTTTTCTTACACTCTATGCATTGGTGCAATGCACAAGGGATTTGTCACAGCTACCTTGTAAACAGTGCCTGGCTATAGCTGTCGACACTTTCAACTTCCCTAACTTCTGCAACAACAAGAAGGGATGTCGAGTCCTATATAGTAGTTGCTATGTTCGATACGAACTCTATCCTTTTTACTTCCCTCTAGATTCACAAGATGAATCCGCCAATTCTTCACTGGCGTATTATATGTCTGCTGTTTCAAAACCCTAGTGTCGTAGTCCGTATCGACAGATGAGTTTAGATGCCAAGAGAATGCATGAACTTCTGAATAAAATGTATTGCAATTTGAACTTTTCACCTCTGAAAGTATTGTGTATGTAAATGTACATCAAATTTACATTCGGAGCCAGAAATATTATTTCTCCAACACTTCGCCAGATATTTGAATTAATTGGTGGCCTTTCCATGACTTCTGGGGAAAGGGATCACCTCTCTGACATCGATGAGGCCTGTGGCATAAACAACCAGAAGATCGAAGGAGAGACTGAAGCCTGAGTGGATGATGGTTCCATGCCTCCTAAGATCTAAATACCACTCATACTGCTCTTTTGGCAGGCCCAATTCCTTAATCCTGCAATCATGAATAACAGAAAATCAGTAAAAAGGTTTCAGGTTGTTTTAGCCTTTTTGTTTGTAAGATGTAAAGGTCAAAACTCAAAAGTAAACACATTTTTGCCATATTACTGCTACTGGAATCACACTTAACCAATAACAAAATGATATGACAAACTCAGAGAACATACTAGTAATCAAACTTGAACTATCATGTGCTCTTACCGGGTGGTTAATACATTGAACCGTTCCTCATTTTGGCTAGCTCTAATCAGCTTCCCAGCCTGCACACAAATATCCACCAAATTAGTGACTAGCAATATTGCACTAGATTAAAGTGAAAGCCCAGAGAACGAAGAAACAAAGGCTAAAAATATGGTGGTGGTGTTTAACCTGTTGAAGAAAGAGGCTCAAATTACCTTTGGTAAAATCACATCAAATGCTGCAACTGTTTTTCCATCATCGTTCAGGCGCACATAGAATGGCTGAAGTTCTTTAGGGTAATTGTGTATAATAATTGGCCTTTTGTAGATTTCATCAACCAGATAACTGCAGTCACAAAGCCATTAAGTTTACCTCTCTCTCACTCCCCCAAGACTAACAGCATGACAAATACTGCTACCATGTACAAACCTTTCATGTTCTTCAGTTAGAGGCATACCCAACTCGAGTTTTGCTTCAAAATTTTTATCTTTGACCTACCCAGAAAACAGCGACATGACATATGAGTTAATTATGGGAAATCGAATCCATTTACAGACTGTTGTAACCAAGGACAGCACAATATTACCTGTTTTAAAACCTCCACTGCTTCCGCATAGGAGATCCTTTGGAATGAACTTGATGTCAACAATAGAAGGCGATCCACAATGGTGGGGTCAACCCGTTTCGAGAGAAATTTCAGATCTTCCAAACAATTTTCCAGCACCCATTTGCTCACAAACTTCAGAAAGTCATCTGCACAGTTCATGGCATCCTGGAAACCAAAAATGATTCAAATGCTAAATGGAGGAAGGAAAATTTACTATGTCTGTAATATCAAAGCAAGTTAATTAAGGGCACAAAACATCAAGTCCGTCCAAAGGGTGTTACATCCAGCTCATAATGCAAAACTGCTTTCATGAGATCAAAAGAAACAGACTTTTCTAATTGGATAAAAGAATGTTAATACATCAAAAAGAAAACGAAATAAGATGTATACTATGAATTTTTCACGCATACCAAATAGAAGCCAGATGAAACATAGTTAGGTCTACAGCTGGTGCAGAACAAAACAGCTAACAAGAGTTGAGATCAGAAACAGAGATGGAAAAACTTGAACTAGAGCAATATCAAGAAGCCTGGACACTGATAAAAGCAGAAAGTTCATGGAATTGTACCTCTAACTGGGAGAAAGCAATTTCAAGTTCAACCATCCACATCTCTGCAACTTGCTTTTTGGACTCCAATTTTTGTGCTCGGAATCTGGGCCCAAATGAGTACACATTTCCTAGAGCACATGCATAGCTTTCAAGATGAAGGCGTCCAGAAGACGTAAGAAAAGTCCGGCGAGAGAAGAAGTCTTCCGAAAATTCCACCTTCACCCTCGCTGAAGTTCCAGACTTGGATTTTTCTCTCGCTTCCAACTGTGCAGCTAGCTCATTTGTCTTGCGAAGATCCTGAAGTGCAGCAACTAGTGCTTCCCTGTTGCTTTCAGTTCTTTTGAGCTCTTCAACTTGTTTACTTTTTTCATTAATGGAAGCCTTGATAGTTTCAAGGCTAACACCTCCAGTATCATCCATGGCAATGGCCTCCTTTTTTATGTCTTTGCCAAGCAGAGTTGTAACTTGGAACTTGTCACTGAATCCTTCACCATCTGTGGTTGTGATAATGGGCATGTCCACATAAAGGAACCCATTGTTCAAGAAGAAGGTGTGAGTGGCTTGAGTTAGGGAATGGCGAATACGGGTAATTGATGCCACCTCAACAACAGGGAAAACAACACAATAGAAATGTCAGAACAGCTCTCAAAATTGAATAATACAAAGATGAAACAAATGACTTGTAACATGGAAATTCAGGAAAGAACGAAAGGACTAAGCCTATCTCATTATTTTCATTTTGGTGGCAGTATGCACGGGAGTCACGGGATAATATTAAATTTGCTCATCAGAAACCCCTATTTAGTAGATTTTGATAACCAAATATCGTAATAACAAGCAGCGGTATTTGGGGAAATAGGGGCTACATATAGAACATCAGAATTACCCTAAGAGAAGCCAAAATACAAAATAGCAATTGATCACCATAACAATAAATTGCATTGGGACTATGAGACTACCGTAGTTGTCCGAGGTCGAAAGTGGGGAAAATCCCTTAGCATATCCAGTGGCAGCCGCTTCTTGGACAATGGGTACTTGTCTTGAACTACGGTCCCAACATGCATAATTTTCTCTACTTTGAGCTCGATTGCATGTTTTCCCTGTACGGTTGGCTCCTGCAATATTCCCTCGACTAATATGCAAGTTCCAGTAGCCATAACTTGGATTGGAGGAGCAATTGATGAATCCACCAAAACCTAAAATAATTCAAAACCAATCATCAAAGAAAAATTCATTCACGAGCCGAAAATCCATCCAAAATAATGTAGCAGTAGTGATATTTACGAATCTACAACCCGAGTGTGTCTCTTCTTTGAAATGAAATTATCCCAATCATCCTATAAGGCTCTGTTTGGATACATATTAGATTCATGAATGAAGGGATTTGCCATCATCTTCGACCATTCACACATGGGTTTTCACATTGGGTTCGGGAGCTTTACGTTGATGGATCAAATGACTATTTGAAGTATTGTACTTATACAAGGACCCCAATAAAGTCTCCCTCATGCCTCTATTCCATCTTCCACTTAAGTTTCAGACATTTGAGTTCTTGGGTAATTTTTTGCAAACTATCTACAACTAAACCTCTTCTACTTGGGTTTACATTCAAAGTCAAATCACATGATTTGAAGCCAGCATCTATCCAAACGAAGCCTGGAGAATCCAGTACAAAATTTTGGTTTATGTAGCATTATTCATCCAAGTAGATTATCTTTACATGACACAACAATTTGAACCTAATGAACCTCAAGAATGAATTGCAAACAGAAGATAATAAAGAGAACAGAGAACAGATAACAAATGTACCTGAAGACATGGAACACAAGACCCATCACTAACTTGCAAAACCGCGACTGATGGCGGCAGCGGCAGCTGTTGAGCAATAGATTCCAACTTTCCGCGACCTGGGTTATGGTTCCCACCCAACACCTTCATGATTGATCGAAAGAACGGGATTCTCGTCTGTAGAATCTCCACACAGGTAACATCTTTAGCCGCGGCAGGCGTGTCACCGGCCACTGCCGGTGGCGGTAAAGGCTCCTTCCTCACCTCTTTGGAGGACTTAACCCACCCTCCAATCACGATTGTCTGTCCAACCAACCCAGTCCCACCCTCCAACACAGTTTTCAAGATTACCCTTTTCGAGTACTTCGAAAGGGGGGCAAGGGTTTCGGTAGCAGCTTGGTGGGAGGCCATTTTTTGAGTAAAAAGAGAAGAAGTCGAGGTGGGGATTGATAGGTTCGTGGTGAGAGGGTTAGGGTTAGGGTTTTTATTTGGGGAGACATTAGAAGGATGCTTTGCTTGGGGATCAGTGAGACGGAGGGGAGGAAGATGAGAGAATAGGGTGTGGGTAAGTTTGGGGGTTAAGGAAAGGGATTGTTTTGAGGTCTTGAGATATGGATTTAGAGAGAGAAACAGAGATTTGGACAGAGAGAGAGAGAGGCAGACGGGTTAGGGTTTGGTATTCTTGAAGGTTGGGGATTCGCGGGAGTTTTCACACCCTATAACGGTTTTCCAAATTATGGTTATCCCTCACTTGATAAGACATGCTATTAATCGTGGTTAAGGTTTTTTGTTTTTCCCTACGAGGTATTCATCAGTTAAAGTAATGACTAGTTAGTAAGCTAATCCACGTGGATTTGAAGGTTGTCCACAGCCTGAACCAAAAACGCTTCTGACTGGGCTTGAACCCTGGCCACAGAAAATACCATTGGGCTACAAGTCCTTTGACATTTACTTTCAAAATTTTGGTTAAGGTTGGGAGGCACTACTTTCGTCCCAAAATTATAGTCTAGACATAAAAATATGTAATGTTATAGAGTATAGTTTCAATCAAAAAATATTAACTCGGGTATAATTTTTAAAATTTTTTTGCACCCATTTAAATATGTAAAATTAGATTTTTAAAGTGATGCGAAGAAATTTTATTTAAACTGTATTGGCAAGGGTTTTATTTCGAGAAACAATAGTAGTACAACAAAGAATTTGTTTGATTAATCATTTTAACTTTAAAAATGATAGGATCCATGACATTCGAACCATGAAAGTGTCATTGAAAGTAAAGGAGCGCTTTTATGGTCTGGATGTCATGAATTTTACTAATCCTTTTTTGACTTAGGTAGTTCTCTAAGGGGTTAAATACATACTTGCCCCCTAAACTATTCTAAAAATTTTTACTTTCCCCTTCAACTACCAATTGAACACCCTTGCCCCTTCAACTAAAAAAATGTTTCACAATCAGGACAATCTTTCCATTCCGTCCAAACCATGGACGGAAAACTGAACACTCAATCCAACCCTTCTTATTTTGGCGCCAACAGAAGGGTATGTTAGTCATTTACTCCCAAACCTTACTCAATCCATGTTTTCTTACTTAAGCCGCAAACCCTAATTCCTCAACTCACGACTGGGTTACTCCTGAACCAGAGAGAGAGAGAGAGAGAGAGAGAGAGAGAGAGATTGCGCACGACTGGAATGGCATGGATCTTGAGAGCATCAAATGGATTCAAACCGAAATGTAAGTCCATTTTCTTTTATTGAATCTGAGTTTTTTTTTGTTGCAACTGATCCACTTTGTATATAATAGTTTAGTTGTTATATACTAATCCTACCTTTTATTACAAATTAAAATATGGGTTTGAGATTAAAATACGAGTTTGCAAAGTGATAACCCTAGTTTGTGTATAAAAATCCGAGTTTGTTGTTGTCAAAGGGGCAAGTGTCTCCAATGAGTGAATGTCATTGTATCTGTATAAGGGGAGGAAATTGTAGAAGACACTACAAGAAATTTTGCTTTTTCCGGCATTTTATAAATGCCGCTAAAAGTTTAAAAAATGCCGGTAAAGAGTATTACCGGCATTTGTTAGGTATTACCGGCATTTGTTACAAATGCCGTCTAGGAGTGTGTCGGTAAAAGTACAAATGCCGGGAAAAGTCTTTATAAATGCCGGGAATAGTTGGACTCATTTGCAGCATTTCTCATTTGCAGCATTTGTACAAATGCCGGGAAAAACTATACCATATAAGACAAAATGCCACATGGGCGCCACGTGTCTGCCACGTGGTGCTTGTTTGTCACCCACGTGGCGTGCAATTTTGTGGAGAAATTGTCCTCCCCAAGATTCGAACTCGTGACCTTCACCTCGCGCGCGCGTGAGACTACCAACTGGGCTAGCCACCATATTGGGTCACCTTACACAATGAAAAATATTTATATTATACGGAGAGTTTTTCCGGCATTTTTTTCAACAAATGCCGGTAATAGTTTAATTGTATTATTTTGGCGGAAAAATTGACTTTTGCCGGCATTTTTTTAAACAAATGCCAATAATAATTATTTTTTTCCGGCATTTTTTGAAATGCCGGTAATAATGGCTTTTCCGGCATTAATTAAAATGCCGGTAATAAAAATGCCGGAAATGGTCATTTTTCTTGTAGTGAGATATCCTCACTGCTGTCTACCTCTCATTACCCCGTGTGTGTGTGTGTGTGTGAGTGAAAGAGAGAGAGAGAGAGTCAGGGAGAGAACAGAGTCAGAGTTATGATGGACCAGATTGTGAGATTGTGAGATAGAGGAAGAAGAGGATAGATACATATACATATATGGTAGGTAAAAAGACATTTATATCCTTCAATTAACCCACTTAGGGAGAGGGGGTTAAGTTTGCTGTCCAAAAAGGAGAGATTGTCCTAATTGTGTAACATTTTTTTAGTTGAAGGGGCAATGGTGTTCAATTGGTAGTTGAAGGGGGAAGTAAAAAATTTCGGAATAGTTTAGGGGGCAAGTACATATTTAACCCTTCTCTAAGTGGCGATTTAATTTGTGTGGATTTCAAAAAGATTTGACTATTCAATCTTAATATTAATTGCCTAAATGGATATGAAATAAGAATTTAACATCCTATTTGAAACTTGAGGAAAAGAAAAAGAAAACTTTGAGAACTTTGAGAATTATTTGTGCTAATTCTTTGCTTTGTTATTTTCTTCTCTGTTTCCACTCAAATCAAATAAGGAAAAAATTATTTTTCTTCTACGTTCCAAAAATTATTTTTCCTTTCTTTTCTTTAGGTAATATCCTCCCATAAGTACGACTTCCAATCAAAGAAAATTATCGAGATTGATACAATATATGAAACTGTAAATCTGAACCATTTATTACTATTTCATGTATTCTAACATTTTCAGAAAATTATTGAATGGAGAAGGATTAGCAGAAGAGTTTGTGTTCTCTTGAACTTAACCTTAAATCTAAAAAATTTGTCCTTATTTGAATTTTTTTTCGTATTTATTAGTTTTGCGTCAATTTTTTTGTGGGTTATCGATTTGTCTTGACAAGAGGATCGGAAAAGTAAAAAAAAATTACTTTTACCCAACTATTTTGATAAATAACCATTTTTCAGTAAAAAATGTCATTCTTTTTCGATTCCTCTCATCGAGACGAATCAATAACCCACAATATTTTGTCACAAAATTAACAAATGCGAAAAAAATTAAAATAAAAAAAAACTCTCAAATTTAAGTTAAGAGAAGACAGCCTAATTTTGTACTTCACTGTTAAATCCCAGAAACACAGAACAAGTACACAGGCCAGAGCTGATGAAGTCCTGTTAACCACGGATTCCGTATATTGGCTTGGTGTTCAAAGTCTCTGAGACTTGTACGGATTTACTTTTTCTTAAAATTTTAGATTCAAAATTTTTCAAGTGCTAAACTGTCTGCGGGCCTTGTTTTACGTGATAAAAAAAAGGGTGGTACACTCATTCGGGCCCATTGCCTACAGAACAATTGCTTCAGCTTTGACAAGTGAGCGGTGATATACGATCTTCAAGATTAATCGAAATGCGCATAAATGAACCTCGCCACTTGAATTATCAAAAACTATGGACTACTGTATAAGAATTTGGATCCTCCTCTTTCCCCCAGTGATGGACAAAAAAGACAACTGGTCTTTATAGACAAGCAAAAAGCAAACAACAAAAAATAAGCAAAAGATTGTCTTTTTTTTGAGAAGGAAGCAAAAGATAGTCTAAGGGCACTCTAACCAGAGAAAACTCAACAACCAGTCGTGACTTGGTTTTAGCTTCAAATAGGCTAAACAAAACCAACTTGCTCAAGATTTTTTTCCTACTTCTACATTGTCAGAAAACGACAAGAAAAAATGAGAAATTTTTCGGTACCAAGTAGGTACCACGTGGGCACGTTTTTTCCTACTTCTACATTGTCAGAAAACGACAAGAAAAAATGAGAAATTTTTCGGTACCAAGTAGGTACCACGTGGCCATGCCCACGTGGTGCCCAAGTAGCCCATTCGGACCATTTAAAAGTGTGTTTGATGGTTCAGATTGAAATTCTCTCTCTACAATCACCCCACCACTCTCTCTTCTTCTTTTTCTCTCTCCAAATCTGAAATGGACGGTCCGAATGTGCCAAGTGAACACCACATTGTACCCACCCGGCACTGAAAAATTTCTCAGGAAAAAATTTCCCCCTAGCATTTATTGAAGGTTTGTTTTGGGAGCAAAATGCTCAATGTCCTTTCTGAGCAAAAACACTCGGGTCTGAGGAAAACGATACGGAGTACTAATGTACTACTCCCTCCGTCCCGGTTTGTTTGTCCCCTTTTTGACTTTTTGAGAGCGTTTGACCTCTCAAAGAATTGGCTATAATTTTCAATTCGTAATGTTTTTAATATGCAATATGGATCTTGTTTGATAGATCTCAATTAGTTTTATTATACAAAATCTTCAACATAAAAAAAAAAATTATAAAATGCAAGATATAAGTATATTTTTGAAAGACACGGTTTTCGACAATAAGACAAATAAACTGGGACGGAGGGAGTATTACACACGCGAGACTTTTGCCCCTTTTTTTTTTTTTTTCCTTCTTCTGTTTGTTGAATTGGTAGAAATAATAGGGAGAAGGAAGACGCATTTCGCAACAGTATCGCAGTTTTGCGATAACAGTACCTCAACGCGGTCACTTGTTTATTTTTATTTTTTTATGACTTACCTCGACTAATCTTGGGGACCAACATCATTGGTCACGAGACAATTTCTGAATACAAGTAAATTTCTCGAGCGACTCTTGTTTCTAATTGTATGTTCAATACTTGAACTCGTAAGTTTCGAATCGGCGTTTTACTGAAACTGAATGTAACCTGTAGTATAATGCATTGTGTAAACGTTCTCCATAGTCTTCTAGGAATTATCAGAAGGAGATTACTCTAGGCATGTTCCTATGCCTGGAAAGCTCCAAATGCTGCTTGTTGGTGTGTGAGACATCCCCTACCCAGACAAGAGGAATATAAAATGATTCTCACCCTTAGAATCCCTATTCTAACCCTTGAAAAATCTCACACTAAACCCTTGCTGATTTGTAATATGGCAGAAAACCATTTGGTGTTTTGGTAAATGCAGGTCACAATCCAATAAATTAACCCAAGACCAAGAGTTGGACCAGATTGGAAAGTTTGCCTGTTGGGGACCTCTGTTGTGTTTATTCTCAGCTCTGCGTGTTCGGCCAGTCTATCTCTTATTCTCTTATGGTCATTATTTGACCCCTCTCTCTCTCTCTCTCTCTCTTTCTCTCTCTCTCTCTCCATATCCTTTCAATACCATTGGCCTGCAATTCAGCTCACCTTCAAACTTATCCCTATACAAAGAAGAAGAATGGCAAACAGTAGACAGACCAAATTACTCCTGCTGTACTTCACCATAATTTGTGCTGCACGTTTAACTCAAGGTCAGGTTCTCTCCTCCTAATTCCACATTTTTTCCCTTAAATTTTCCTCTGGGAATCTGATTTGCTTCCTTTGCTTCATGGTCACTGTTCTGTTTCTCGTGGGCTTATTCTCAAAACAATTGTTTTTCACTGTATCGTTCCAATTTTATCGTTTTTTATAATGCTCTTCTCTTAATCTTATACTTGTTGGATATAAGAGAAACTCTTGGCCCTTTTAGAATGTAATATCAAGTTCTCATCTTAATACTTGCATTTCGATGTGTGCAGGTTATAGAAAACAAGTTGGAGTTCCCTTTACTCATAGGGTCATTCATTTTCCTCCCTCGGAAAGGGAATTCCCTCTGCAGGTAAGAAAGAATGAACAAATATTTCCTTGAAAACCCTTTCTCATGAATTCTTCTTTCCAAATTTACATGCTAACAAATGCGGGAAAAGCATATGAAACAGTTGCCAAGGGGCCTTTGGCCAAACGGCATTCAGGGTTGCACTTAGGAGTTCAACTCCTTCTCCAATGCGTTAATCTAACTATTCTAACCATATTGACTTCCACCGATCGAAATTCTTTTAGGGATGCAAGTACTGACTCCCATCATTCTGTTGGGAGATTATACATGAAATTCTTTTAGGGACAATTCTTATCTATATGATTATCTTTAATGTACGTTTTCAACCTTGTTGGAGCCTGTAGGGTTTTGGGGAACAATGGAAGAACAAGAACTCAAGAAGAGTGATGATTGGGTCAACTGCACCAACTTGCACTTACAATGAATGCAGGGGATGCAAGTACAAGTGCAGAGCAGAACAAGTTCCAGTGGAGGGGAATGACCCAATCAACAGTGCATACCACTACAAATGTGTCTGCCGTAGGTAATAAATTCACAGCAGAGAGAGCTACTACTAGAAAACTAAGCTAAGAGAAATTGTGCAGCAAAATTGCATGGACTTTTTCAAGTCTATTACAAGTCACCTATATTTGCTGCACTCTATTTTGTTAGTAAAACTAGTTACATGAGCACTGTCCAATTAGCTGTTATAGGATTCTTTCCAGATTCGGGATGTTGGTTCGTTTGTTACCTTATTAAGTTGCAGAGATTAGTTTTGTCGTCGGTTGCATATAGTGAAAAAAGAGTATTACCTTCGGTTATATATCCGCTGAATCCGCACTTCTATTGTGATGTTTTCGGGCTATGTTTGATCCTGAATTTGTTGTGATGTTTTCGGGCTATGTTTGATCCTGAATTTGATGACTGTTAGAAAAACGTTTGAAGCCCTTTCTAGTTTTAAATAAGGGGAGTGGTGCTGATGTCGAGTTGCTTTTTTTCCATTTTTCCTCCAAAAGTTCTAGGTGGTAACATAACACATAGTCCCCATGCCTTGACATACGTGTGTACCGTTCCGGCAATGAGCTCATGCTATGTGGTAACATACAGTGACGGATTTACATATGGGCACATGGGGCCACGGCCCCCGCGTTGTTTCGGGGTTTTTTTTAGAAATTTCAATGTTAATATTAATTATTTTTTGTTTGTTAAGAACACTTAGATATTGTATTTTGTATTGGATACTATTTAAACATTTAAATGCTTTAAGAATATGTTCATTTTGGGTCCCAAAAACCAATTACTCTCTCAGCATATGGTCTCTCATAAATTTTTTCTTCAATTATTAATCTCATTTTCTTTCAATCTCTCTCCACTTATTACTCAAAAAACCTCCCTCAAAATCTAAACCAAACAAACTACTAGATTTCCGAACCTTCAAATTTTAAAATCTCGTTGTTCGTAGTTCGGCTCCTGCGTTCACGAAATTCTAGTTCCGTCCCTGGTAACATAACACATAGTCCCCAAGGCCCCGTTTTGATAACTCAAATAACTATAAGTACTTATTTTTTGAATTAAAAGTGATGTATTGTGAGAGAATGATTTGTCTCTTAAAGCGAAAAATAAGTAATTAAAAAATAAGAACCTTAGCAGAATAGGGCGTTTAAACATGACGGGATGATAAGTGTTATTTGCCCTGAGCTTCATTGGTTTAGGTTTTGATGCACATAAAGCCTTAAGGGCATTTGAGTGTGAACTATGTTTGAGCTAATATATTATGCGTTAAACTATGAGTTAATTACTGACTGGAACGATGATGGTTCCTAATGTAGCGAACACCATGCTCGTAAAAGAACCTTACATAATGTTATGGCATTCGGCCAAATAAGTCACTTGGCTTATTTTTTTGTCTTTATTCAAATTTTTTTCGCATTTATTATTTTTGGTCAATTTTTGGGGGATTATTGCTTATTTATGACAAAAGGAATCTAAAAAGGAAAAAATTATGATCGAAATCCAAATTTTTTTTGAATAAAGACGAAAAAATTGGCTTATTTTTGTCTTTATTCAAAAAAAGTAGGTTTCGATCGTAATTTTTTACTTTTTAGATTCCTCTCGTCATGACGAAGCAATAATCCTATTCAAATTTTTTTCGCATTTTTTATTTTTGGTCAATTTTTGGGGAATTATTGCTTCTTCATGACAAAAGGAATCTAAAAAGTAAAAAATTATTATCAAAATCTAATTTTTTTGAATAAAGACGAAAAAACTGGCTTATTTTTGTTTTTATTAAAAAAAATGTAGGTTTCGGTCGCAATTTTTTACTTTTTAGATCCTCTCGTCATGACGAAGTAATAATCCTCAAAAAATGAACAAAAACTAATAAATGCGAAATTTTTTTTGAATAAGAATAAAAAAATAAATCAAATAGCTTATTTAGCCGAATACCTAAAAAGAAAAATGTTTAGGGTGTTTAGCTAGTCCTTCTCGTTCAGGCACCACTGAATTAGATTGTGGGGTGTTCCATTATTTTTGGGCAGAGTGTTCAATAATTTTTCAATTGGGTGTTTAAAAAAAATGATTAAACCAAATTTACTCCCTGTATTTTAAAAAATATATATTTTTAAGGGTGTTCAACTGACAACCCTTCAATCAATGTAGAGCAGCCTACCTCGTGTAGGTTCATCATCCACATCCTTTTTGTCTTGACTGTTTAACAGTCTCATTTAATTACTCTAAGGGCCTGTTTGATAAGTCTCTTAGATCGTGGGATGGGATTAGTAATCCCGTGGGGCTATTAATACTGCGTTTGGTTTCGCAATTGATGATGGGATTATGAAGCCGACGGGACTATCAATCCAGCCAAATGGGTGGATTAGGAATCCCACCGGGAACCAGGTATTAACAATCCCATCCTGGGTCTCTCTTGCTCAGTTACCAAAATACCCATTCTGGGTCTCTCTCTCCTATTCGTTGCTCTTCAACTGAGTTTGAAATCAATCAGTAAAGAAAGCAATTGTTCATTGCAATTTGGATGAGAGATAGATGAGGGGAGTAGAGAGAGTTGTGATGGGTGGTGCCTGGTGGGTAGCGGCCTGGAGAGAGAGAGAAGGCAGTGGGGGACGACAGAAATTAAAGCTAATTTCCCAAACGTTTTTTTTTTTGGCTATGTTGTTTCCCAAACATTCTTGATATATATACTCCTTATGAAAGTACCCCTTTTTTTAAACTTGCTTTGGTTTAATTAACCTCACTGTAAATTACTATTTTTATTGTTGGAGAGTATAAAAGGAAATTATGGTGTAATCCTATCCCATCCAGACCTAAACAAACAGGGTATTAATAATCCTATCGTCCAATCCCGTGCAAAACAAACATGAAAGAGTGATTTAACAACATCACTATTAATTCCATCTCATTACGAATCCCATCCCAATCCCATCTCATTACGAATCCCACCTCATCTATCACAGTTATCAAACGGGGCCTAAGTAACAAACAACCCGTACTAGTAATACACGATGGCTATTATCCCACCATCCCCCTTCGTCTTCCGCCCCAGCTCTGTCCTCCTCTCCGCCCCACACGCCGCCCCAACTCTCAGCCACCACCTCTAGTCTCTCTCCTTCCTTCATACGTAATGTTTCTCATTTTCTCTGTTGAGAGTCAACACTCACTCTCCATAGTTCAAGAATTTTATAGGAAATTTTTGAAGATTCTGGAAAAGTCCGGAGGAATCTGGAAGTATCTAGAATATTCTAGAAAGTTGTGGAGAGTTATAGAAGGCTTTAGTTGTGGAAAGTTATATGACAGAAGCCTTGAGGAAGCCAGAAGACTCCGAAAGATTCAAGAAGACTATAAATATGTATGAAGTCTTATAAAAGATAATGATAGGGAATGAATATAAAATATTCTAGAATGTAGAAAAAAATAGTGCACACCTATATAAGGAGTGAAAAGCCTCATTTTGTGGGTGTGGTATGTAAGTATCACTAATGTGGTAATGGTGGTGACAAAATATCCCTTTGGTGAGGTAGGGAGATGCCAAGGTGGGGGAGTATCATTCAGGTGTTACGGTTTGTGTTCCTTTCGCTGCGCGTGTGCTCAACATTCTTTGGTTCGGTGAATAATACAGTATTGGCCCGTTTGGCGACAGGATACAAGAGGAGGATATGTCATCAACCTGATAGTCTCTCTCCCCTCTCCGCCCCCACTCTTCGCTAGTCCCTCTCCCCCTCCGTCCCCAATCTTGTTCCAAGATTCTTGCTCCTTCCTTATTTCTCCGGTAATTACGATATAAAAAGTTCCAAACCCAACTCTCAAAGGGCCAACCTTGGTAATCTTAACCGTCATCTACATCCATGTTTCCAAATGGTGTTCCCGTTACCTCAAATTGAGAGGAACACTGCCATCACCTAATAGGATGATTGTCGTCGACTTCTTTTACCCTAGTTCTAGGGGTCAGGACTAGCCATCGTTCTGCTTCTGCGGATTTTTACATTGGATGTAACGCCCATCCTTCCATTCATTGTGCACTATCTCCGTTCTTCTCCGCCGCAGACTCTAGCCCCACCCTCCGCCTAACCCTTCCCAAACCCACAACTACATCCTCTCTCTCTCTACCTTCCGTACCCCAACCCCTACACCTCTCTTCCGCCGCAAACCCACCACCCCCTCCCTCTCTACCTACACTCTCTCCGAACCCGCCTGTACTCCGATCCGAGCCGAAACCCTCTAAACTCTACTCCACCCCACTCATCGGCGCAACTCTCGCCATTATTACCCTCTGTGCCATTGCAATCCCATTGTACGAGGTTCTCGTTTCCCGATCATTTGAAATGTAGAGGAACTCTTCCGGATTCTGATGGGGGTACAAAGCCATTTTCGCTCGACGCATTCTACGCGGGTACGGGGAACGAAGACCTAAGGTCTACGCACACATTGGTTGGTGCGGGAGTGGCTAGTTTGATAAAGATGTATGCTTGGGTTTTAGTCACTCAGGTTAGAGCATAACTGTATAGATATATATCTAACACATAGGAAGCTAAGCAACAGAAGTTATGCACAGATGACAACATTGAAGGAAAAAAACAAGCCAAGGCTTTAGACAAAAACCAGAAGAGGCACCTTTTTCACTTGAATCCTACTGAAGGCAATCATCAAGCCTAATTTCTCACATCAAGAATGGCAAAACAGCAACAGACCGCTTCAAAAAGAACCCATAAAATCCAAAAACAAAAACCCAAAATGAGATACATAGCAAACAAGAAAACACGAGTTATGTCAATAAGAGGTTATGGTAAGAAAAGTCATGGAACTGCAAGTGGCACATGGGAAGTGGTCCCAATATGGTACATTTTATGCCAGTAATTGGCTGAGTCACATGGTGGTACAACTTGGTACAACTTGTTTGAATCCCATTCAATTTCCCTTGCACCAAATAGCAAATTGAATTCCAAATTTTTTATCCAAAATAAGAAGAGAAGTTCCATTGCACTTCAGCTTCCTTCAAGCTTTAGTATAGTAGTATGAAACCATTTCCTCGAATTTATGAGTTAGATATTTAGGTTTGGTACATTTACTCTATTCTATCATTTTGGCAATCCACTTAGGTGCTCAGAGAAATTGGTATTTTTTGATAGTTCTTCATTCACTCTAAGTCCCACTCCTTTATAAAAAAGATGAACAAGATTTTGAGAAAAGTGAATCTTTACCTTTATAAAAAAGATGAACAAGATTTTGAGAAAAGTGAATCGTAAGTAAAGAGTATGGATTTGAAGAGTCTCCTTCTTCTAAAAACCACCTTAACTTAATAAAATAAGGACCTCCGTTTCCCGATAGAATTTCAATTATCCAAGCCGCTCAATGTGTTCAGAACGTGATTTTAAGGGTACCCGCAAGAAATCAGCAAAAAAAAAAGAGATCGGAAACGCTTCATCCGAGCAGTTTTTGTTTGTTTTTTATCAAACGGTTCAAATAAAAACTGTTCGGATGAAGCTCTTCCCGGTCATTTTTTTTACTGATTCTTCGCGGGTACTCTTAAAATCACGCTTTGAACACATTGAGCGGCTCGGATCGTCGAATTCGAATGGGAAATGGGAGAAATGGAGAGGTTCTTATTTTAACTAAAACAAGGATCTCCTTATTTGAAAATGACTGTGGATTTGAAAATCCACACGGGAGCGAATTTTTAGGTTGTGTTAGATTTGAGAGACCATTTGAAAACAACTATTTTTTTTACCACATGCACAGATCCAGATATATATCCCTCCCAGGCACCCACATTTTGTAAGTGAGGTGTGTCACATGTTGTGTCAAGTAAATGTGTACCTATCATCTTTTTGTTTTCGGTTTTTTTTTTTTCTGGCAAATTAAGTAATTTTATCTTTCACCAAAAGATAGAATTTAGATGATCTTTGAACATCACCCTGCTTCACTGAATCATCATCGGCTATGTATGCTATAAGCACACCCAAATCAAACAGTCATTGACACACCCACAAACGTGTGGGCTCCACTATTTGTAAAGCAATTTAGGCTCCATTTATCTATCCGTTAATTATCTCCGTTTGATATGATAAAGTTTTTGGTATTTGGTTACACAACTTTTTGGAGTAATAAACTTTTCCGTGTCAAATCATTACGAGAAGTTGAAGGAAATTGAACTGCACCTTCACTTACAAGTTTTTGAAAAAAAACTCTAATCTCTACACAGTTTTCAATGAATTTCTCTATCTCACCCTCTCCACTCATTACATCAAAAAAAAATCACAAAACCAAACAAAGTAAAAATGCTTCCCAGTTTTGCAAATTGATGAAAGCCCGTACCAATGGCATGGGCCTTATGGCTGGCTTGGTGGGTAATAGGTTAACCATCCCTAGTCACAGACTAATGAGCCAGATTTTGTAGATTGGGCTACCACACAAGTTCCTAATAAAGGCTAGGTTATTCTTCAAAACGTAAAACAAGCTCAATAACATAATCGTAGACGAGGCCAAACATTCCAAATATTGGGACCACTGAGGGTTATGCCCGATCGTTACCTTCATGGCTCTAGAATTAGTTGAGGTGCGCATAAGCTAGCCTGGATATCCAGTTTATCAACAACAAAAAAAAAGCATAATTGTAAATGGAGCCCAAATTAACTGCGCACAAAAGTTGGAAAGTAGAGTTAGCCACCTAGCTGGGGCGGCTTATTCGTTTTAGGTCTCGAAATCTCTGCGCACAGTCGCCGGTAAATTTTTTCTTTACTATCCGCCTCTCTCCAACAAGATTACAATTCTATAGGTCTTGGATTTCGATCATATACGTAGGTCTTAAATTTCGATCGTGTTCTCGGTTGGACCGTCTTCTCCAACAAGTGTAAAATTTTGGACACCACATATAGCAAATGCAATTTCCATCGTACGTTCAAGAAATTAAAGAAGTTCGTGCACGAGGTTCATAGCCACACATGCCCACCAAAATGACCACTTCAAAGCTTCATTTCGGCTTCAAAATGATTCATATCGGTTTCTAATTCTAAGGCACCCTTTGGGCAAACTCTTCAGATATATATTTTTTTTGAGACTTTTGAACAAGCGAAAGGACAATAAGTTCAGATTTAGAGATTTGATGTCATCAAATAAGCCAAAGAATCCTAAAAAAAATTTGTCCAAAAAGCACCCTAAGCCAGTTTAGTGGATATATATATATCAGGGCGGTTCCGGAAACCCTTAAAAAAACCTCTAAAGAAACCCTCCAAATCTTAAAATTACGTTCTGATTACATTGAACGGCTCGGATCATTAAAATTCGATCACTTGAAAGGGTATTTTAAGAGGTTTTTTTAAGGGACCCTGAAACCGCCCCGTATATATATAATTATATAACTCTAGGATAATATTGTGATGCAGAATAGTGACTCGAAATCTATTAGTGGATTAATACTTTTCTTCAAAACCGAGACTAGTGTGGGAGGATGAAGGGATTAATTATTGATCTCCAAAGTGCATTATGGAGCATGCGCAGCATTATTTAATACAAGTAAATTTGGATGATCGATCGAGCGGCACTGCTCCATAAAAGAAACATTTTAAAAATCTTTTCTTTTTGTTCGTTTTGAAGTGAAAAAAAAAAATCGAAATGTTTGCTTTTGAATGATTAAAATGCTTTTAATTTACTGCATTTTGTTGCGCCCAATTACAAAGATTAAAAAAAGTAGTAATTAAATCATTTTTATTTATTTATTTAATTGAATTAGTTCCTACGATTGTGGCCATGTCTGATTAATTTACGTTATGTTCTATATATCAGCTCCCTTGAGCCAATCTTCCGTTCCTCTCAACCGTTGTCAGAATGAATACAATGCTACCAGCTAGTACGACAGATTAAATTCTTGACGCATCGTCTATCTCTGTTAAACTATTAAAGATAAGTTAGTTGCCAACATACGAAACAATCAATATCATGGAAAAAATGAGATTCCCCTCGGAAAATTTTCCAACAAAGTGATGGGGATCATGACTTTCGAACCAGAACTATCAAAGAGAGCCATTGGTATGTAAAAAGATGGGCTCTTTTTCTTTTTTTTCTCGTGGAAATAATTACATGGATTTGTGCTCTTGTTAGAACAACACTCATACGTGGGTAGGAAGATTCAAACTCGATCTTGACCTCCTAATAAGATATAAAAATTCCGGCCAACTGAACTAGCACTAATTGGCTATTTTTAGTGGACTCTTAAGAGCATCTCCAACCCATGACTTCATATTGAAGATGTCAAGCTATTTTTGAAGGCTTACGTGGCATTTTGGCATCTCTAATCTGACATCAAAGCCTTCCTTTCCAACCCTTTTGCCAAATTCTATTTACTCCCTCCATCCCAAATTTTTTGTCCGGTCCGCAAAACGGAATGTTAAAAATAGTACAATTTTTGCAAGAAAAAATCAAAAGTTTTTCAACAATTTACTAGATATCAATGAGTATTTTTAATTTGTGAAAAAAGTTCGAATTTTTTCTTGAAAAAATTGCATTATTTTTAACACTCCGTTTTGCGGATCAGACAAAAAATTTGGGACGAAGGGAGTATTTGACATCAAGTTATCCATCTCAAACCCTTAATGTCAAAATCCAAACAGTCATTTTTGAAATTTGGCAGGCAAGGTGTAGGTAGTCAAAGTTGGCATGGTTCCTCCCCCCTTCATCCATGTCAAAAGCCACGTAAGATTTGGCCTAACAGAAGGCATCTAGATTGGTTTGTCAATTAGTGTTAAATATTACCGTTAAAGCTTCATATTAGATTTGACATCTCCCATTGGAGATGCTCTAATATGACCAAACTTGAACCATTTGCTTATAGCAACATGTAGGATAAGAAATTTTTTTTTTCCCCAATAACCGAATGTCCGGGCTTGCAGAGATCTTGACTAATCACTTTAAAGTTAACGACCAGGGAAAAATATTCTTACTAGCTCTATAAGCTTATTAAGAAAAGGAAACTAATTTTCGCGCTCCACTTTTTACTGAAAGCGTTTTAATTTTAACGTGAAGTTACTATAAATAAAATAGAGCGCCATCAGTAAAAAAAAAAAAAAAATTGAATCGCCAATGAAAAGAGAGTAAATCACGGGACTCTAAAAGGGAAGAATATTCTAGAGCTGGTGACTCAGCAATGGTCTCAAACGGGACCAATGAAAAGGGCAATTGAACTTTACTACTACCACCTTTTAGCGAAAGGAACATGTGAAAAAGACGTGGCCAATTATATCAATATCAATTGGCTGGAATCTTTAAATGCAGACTTTTCATGGTTTTTCTTGATTACTAGGAGTCTGGGAGGTCTAGAGAGAGAGAGAGAGAGAGAGAGAATTGGCAGGGATTAAAGTGTTGATACCCGTTAATTAGCAGCCCAATTTCAAGGATTAATGGAGTCTTTTTTCTCCTGAAGGATTAGATAAGGGCAAATTATAGTTACCCCCCTCTAACTATGCCTCGGATACACTTATCCCCCTCTAACTTTTTTTCCTAACACTTAACCCCCTCAAACTAACGAAAATTCACACGGTCAAAACTTCAAATGGTCATAACTTCTTCGTCCAAAAAAAAAAATATGCAAATTATATATCGATTTCGAGATCTTGAAGTCAGCTTTCTAATGACACCAAAACCACATCATGATTCAAAACACACAGAAAGTTATGATCAAAACGGTCTTTCTGTCTACCAGCCCTTACTCTTTTGATCATAACTTTCTGTGTGCTTTGAATCATGATGTGATTTTGGTGTCATTAGAAAGCTAACTTCAAGACCTCGAAATCGATATATAATTTGCATATTTTCGATTTTGGACGAAAAAGTTATGACCGTTTGAAGTTTTGACCGAGTGAATTTTCGTTAGTTTGAGGGGGTTAAGTGTCAGAAAAAAAAGTTAGAGGGGGGTAAGTGTATCCGAGGCATAGTTAGAGGGGGGTAACTATAATTTGCCCATTAGATAATTAAGATGGTTTTTTTCACTAAACTAAAAGGGGTGGACGAGTTGTTGCCGTTAATTATATGTAGTCAAGTTATTTCTGCTAAACTAAAAAAAATAACAACTTCTTGAGTTAAAAAGTTTCGTGGAAACAACTTTCCTAAAGGTAACAATTGTAGAGAAAAATGTACGACGTGTAAAACCATAATAAATGCATACCTACCAAGGATTAATGGAAGATTTTTACACCATCTTAGACTAAAATCCGTAACCTAATCATCAATAATCAACCTTCCTCCCAACCCATTAAATTAAAGCTATGTCCGCCTTCCTGTTTTGTCCCACCTAACTCTGAAACAAAGGATTGGCCGCGAATATACCACGAAGTGATTGATTCAATGGGTAAATAATTACAGTTTCTTCTCATAGTGATGTGATGGAATTAGTGGCAAATAATTTTGTTTAGACAATATTTCTCGCCCAATATACTTAGGCCCCGTTTCGCTAAGGTTTTCGTTTTTCAAGTACTTATTTTTTGTTTTACAAGATAGGTCATTCTCTCATAATACATCACATTTAATTCAAAAAATAAATAATAGTACTCGTTACCCTTGGCGGAATGGGACCTTAACCTAAAATAGGATTGGAGTGAAAGTCCACGTCCGGTGGAGACAAGGCCTGGTGGGCTCACGGGGATCGGGGAAAGCGATAGCTGGCGGTTTGGGCCGAACCCACGTCCCTGCCAATTCACGCTTTGGTTTTCATGTGGCTAAGTATGTTTGACTTGGTTTAACAAAGTTTTTTTTTTTTTCCCCTTCTTTTTCTCTAAAATGAAATTCAATCTACATAAACCAAAGTTGTATGTATTTCTTGATTGTTTTCCGGCTCCTTTTGGCCCAACTTTCGGGAATTTTTTGCTACCTTTTGGTTAATTTTTCAAACTTTACTGGAATTTGGATATAATTAGTACGTCACATGATTTTGCTGCAACAGGTGAAATCAAAAAATTACAAGAATATAGTCTAAAATAGAAAATCAAAAAGACACTGAAAAACTGTCTTTTTTGACAGTCTTTTAGTGTCCTTTTGGTCATCTTTAATAATAATAAAAATTCAATTTTCAGCTATAATTTTTTATACATTTTTTAATCTTTCTTGTCGAGCTAAGGCATGATATAAAAATGAAAACAAAACAAATACTCCAAAAAACACGTACCATCAAGTAAAAGTTAGAGAGGCAAGTTTAAGTTGACACGTTTTCCAAAACGCGAAATTATACAATAGTTCAGGAGTACCGCCACGTCTGACTCTGGATTACTATACAACTACACATCCTTATAAGGTCCATATACATAGCAATAGGCCCCACAAAAAGTACAGTTATAAAGTAGCCTGGAGTAATGGTACTCTCAAACTATTGAATAATTCCTTTTCGAAAAGAAAAGATGCCAATCGAGATTGCCACTAGGCCAATGTGAACGTACGCATCTCATTTTCCACAAGCGTAAAAAACGTGGGGGAATTGGGTTTCAGTGGGGGGTGGGGTAAAAAATTCCCAAGTGGTGGACAACTTTTTATGGAATGCATAAAAATAAAATGGACAAAAAGATATTTTTCATATATGAAACGGACAAAAATAAATTCTCCATACATGAAACGGACAAAAATTAATTTCCCATACATGGAGTCGGTTTGTAGTCGAATTTGTGTTTAGACCTAAGTTGCTCCTTATATGGAAATAAGTTGCCCCTTGTATAGACTTAATTAAGTTACCCTTTATTGGACCTAACTTGCACCTTATTTTTTTGAAGTAGCACCTGAGAATGACTGAATTTGGATCTACAAGGGGCAAGTTTAGGTCCATATAAGGAACAACTTACCCCGTTCCACTTAACTTTTTCTAAAAGTTAACATTTTGTCTTTATTCAAAATGGTAACCGAACTTTTTCGACTTTTTCAGCTTAAAATGATTCTTATTCAAAATAATTAGTAAAAGTATTTTTTTTACTTTTTCGTCAAAAAAAATTGACGCAAAACTAAGAATTTAGAAAAAAATTTAAACACAACAAAATAAGAAAAAGCTCAAAAAGCCCTAAGAAACTCAGTCTAAGTCCATACAAGGGGTTTCCGAGCTGAATGAGTTAGGGGAGGATAATAGTTACTTAACCCAGTAGATATTCTTGGTAGTAGTCAAATAAGAGGTAATTTAGGTCCAATAAAGGGTAACTTAGGTTCATACAAGGGGCAATTTATTTTCATATAACGAGCAACTTAGGTCTAAACCCAGATTCAACTACAAACCGACTTCGTTTATGGAGAATTTATTTTTGTCAGTTTCATGTATGGGAAATTTCTTTTTGTCTGTTTTATTTTTATGCAATTCATAAAAACTTATCCACTACTTGGGAATTTTTTACCCCACCTCCCACTGAAACCCAATTCCCCCCACCCCCCCCTCCCCAAACAAAAAAAAAAAAACATCCTTCCAAGTTCCAACCCGAATCCAGCTGAAGTCTTCCTGAAGTCTCTCTCTCTTCAGGAACACTGTCACATGCAGGCTGTTTTTTTGCTTCTAACTTTTTCCCTTACGCAAAGAACTCGGACGCAACTTTTTTGTTAGGTCTAAAGAGCCCGCTCATCTCTCTTAACACAATATTCTTGTGTTTTGGGTCAAGTGAGAGAGAGAGAGAGAGAGAGATGAATGGTGGGGAAGGAGGTGGAGATGGTGTAAGCCTAGACCTTCTCAAGAAGAAAATGGAGGAGTTTGCGAAGGAAAGAAACTGGGACGGATTTCACAGCCCCAGAAACCTCCTCTTGGCTCTTGTATGTATACCCTTCTTTTTCAAATCTCTCTCTCTCTCTCTCGTATACCCTTCTTTTTCAAATCTCTCTCTCTCTCTCTCTCTCTCTCTCTCTCTCTCGTATACCCTTCTTTTTCAAATCTCTCTCTCTCTCTCTCTCTCTCTCTCTCTCTTCACAAACACATATCGGTTTGACCAACTCTTGGCTCTTGGCTCTTGTATGTTGACCAACTGTTTTGATCATTTTCGTATCAGCTGTGCTATGCCCACTCAGTATCTTACCGTCCGTATCGGCAATCCGTGCTCAAGAGAAGAGTTTTTTATAATTCAATCCATCTAAAACACTTTTAAAAGCGGTGGAAAAAAAGAAGTGTGCGTAGACTTTCTGTTTTCGAATAGCTGATATTCAAAGTTATTGCATTCATCGGGTAGCTAGAGCTAGCCGTAGCTCAGGTCAAACGTATTTCACTTCTTTCTCTTTACGATGCTATGTCCGTCTGCACGACATCTCTTCCAGAATTCCATTTCATGAAATCATTTGAAGTTGCTTAATAGTAATGATTAAGCACAACCTGTTCGATATTATCCCTGATTAATTTGACCTAATGAATCACAGTAATTTAATGCGATGTGTAGAAGAAAAATAATGTTGCAAGGCTTTATCCTTTTCTTTTTCTTTTTTTGCCAAATGATCATATATATTAGGGGATTAGCAGAGTGTTAATATGTTAGTCAACAAGAGTTGAGAAGCTATTTATAGCCCTGAACTCCAAATCTGTTGTCCGTTGGATTCGAACCTTGGTCACCATTAAAGAGAGAAGTGAACATTCCACCTGTGCCAGTGTGGAAGTTCAAGGCTTTATCCCTAATTGCTCCATTTTTGGAGCATTTTCCTGGTACTTCGGAAACGTGTCCTGCTGTCCAGATCCAAAACTCACCAACAATGCAAACAGGTCCGATAGCTTCTGTTCCGAAAACCTCTCATCCTTTGTGCCGAGGTATTTTCTTGCCGTTGGATTGTGTAATTTTTTTTTTATATTGTAAATCCAATAGCCAGAAAATCTCTCGGCACAGTAACACAAGGATTTTCTGCATAGAGAATCCTGCCTCAAACCCAAATAGGCCCATCTTAAACTTTTGCATTTAGCTTTTATGTCACACCCAGCCCCCAGGAAAAGGAATCTAATGAAACCACAAACGCCTTTGGTAATTTTCTGAGTTGCTTTTGATCTGCACAGGTGGGAGAAGTGGGGGAGCTTTCTGAAATATTCCAGTGGAAAGGGGAGGTACCAAGGGGACTACCTGACTGGAAAGAAGAAGAGAGAGTTCATCTGGGTGAAGAGCTCTCTGATGTTCTGCTCTACCTTGTCAGACTCTCTGACATATGTGGTGTTGATCTTGGTAAGGCTGCCCTGAGGAAGCTTCAACTTAATGCCATCAAATATCCAATTGACCCCTCCACAAATTCCTCAAATGAACAACACAACACCAGCAGCAATGGCTCTGCCTCTGATAGTGCTTGATCTGCAATGTTTTATGTGTTAAAGACTGAACAGCCCTCACCTTTTGGTGACTTGTTTGGCTCTTTTGTTTTGGATGTGACATGTTTATGGGTAAATTAGGCTTTTCCAGCTAAGAAATGTTTTGGTTGGTTTCACAGTTTGGACAACTTTGACAAATCCATCTTCAATTCTAATGTTACAGTTATGAGAATTTCTCTAGTACCAATTAAGGTTTGAAATCATAAACCGTGCCTACCTGTTGTGGTGGTGTCTGACCTGGCCCCTTGGGCCCGTCTGTTGTAGTGTTGCAATCTGCGGCGAGGCTTTTGGGTTTGCGTCAGTTGGGCTGACTCCCATATCAGGAGTTTGTGTTTGGGTGTGTGTGTGTTTAAAGGATTCACTAAGTTTCTTCCTAGTCAGCAATTGCCTAAATGAGTTTGTAAGTAAAATTACCCTCTTGACCTTCATCAAAAATAAAAATAAAAATCATAAACCAAAACTCTGATAAATGGTCATGGATGTAGTATGAAAGCCCATTTGTATCAACATATATATAAACATTGAACAATGAAGTTAGGCTGAGAAAGAATAACTTGGTCTTTTAGTGCACCGTTGCAATTTGCCTCAAGTCCCAACATTCTTCTTCTTCTTCTTCATGTGACATGACCGTGGCATGTACCGGTTTCATCAGACTCAGGATTCTTGCGAGGACTTTTGTTTCACAATTGGGATAAAACCTCATGAGTTGGTTAACCCCGTAGCCCACATGATGCTCTCTCTATGTGATCGATCGCGTCCCATATTCCTTGTAGTATAAAACTACCCGTTGTTGATTGAAAATTGAAAACCGATACTCAAAAGAAACGGTTGCTTTCATTGCAGTATCCGTTGCGGAATCTATATATTTTTTGCGGCTTATTGCGTTTATCATTGTCTGCAAACCAGTATGCCTTGCGAAGTCCAGAAATACTTCGTACAGATTGCTCTGGGTATGGCCCACTTCCATTTGGGTTCAAGACTTCTAAGTCGAAAATAATGACTTTGTTTGGTTTAGATTTTAGAAAGTCATTTTTAAGAGTTTGAGTGGTACTGAGTAGAGAGAGATAGAGAAAAAGATTTATTGAAAACTGTGTCGAGAGTTAAAAGTTACTCTCAGAGTGTTAAACCAAACAGAGTGTATATGTTTTCAATAGCAAAAAAACAATGAAAAGAAACATGTTGCCAAAATATAGAAGAGGACCACGAACTCAAAAGATTCCTATGGCCTAAACCACCAATTTACATTACTGAAATGAAACACACTTTCTCCGAATCTCCGAAAGATAAAACATTAAAAACTACTCCCTCCGTCCCAATTTACTTGTCACAGTTCTATTCCAACCGGAAAAAAGAATTAGTTATATCTTTAAATTGGTAATGAATTTTATATCCAATATGGATCTTGTTTGATAGATCTCGATTTGTTCTATAATACAATGTTTTCAAAATCGCCTAAAATATTATAAATTACAAGATATAATCAATTGAAAAGTGGCACGAACTCCAAAAAGTGACAAGTAAATTGGGACGGAGGTAGTATCAGAGTAGCCTCCTTTTTTTATCGTTATCCCGGAATCTAGAAGGAATGATAAAAAAAAATGCTTTGTCGTGTATCTAAAGGGGTAGTTGCCTGTAACTGACGTCCTTTCACATCCTTAGGGGATAGGTTTGATTAAAAAAGAAAAGGAAAAAAAAAAGAAAAAAAAGAAAGTGATTACATTTAATAAAAAGCTTAGCCGGATAAAGCAAAGGGAGTATAGAAAACACCATCATCAATTGTAAACTAAGGAAAGCACATCCCCTGTAATGATGAAACCCACTACCCTAAAGATAGAATTAGGCATGAAGATTCCTAATTAATAACATTACTTTACTTAGTTTGTATAAGGATTAGAGGGCCTAACTATCATCATTAGTGTTATGATGAGCACAATAATTAATCAAACTCATCATTGGCTAAAGTTGCACAGTGGCGCACTATATAACAAGCAAGAACGAAAACAGACCACAGAACACTCATCAGTTCAAGTAGAACTTTTGCAATGCTGAAGAGAGGTGCTATTACGATATCCCCCTTTGCCAGCTCCACCGCGGTGGTAGGGTGGTGCCGGCGGAAGCGGCGGCGGCTGCCAAGGCGGCAGAAAGGCGGCACCATACGGTTGGGGAACAAGAAGCGCAGGAGATTCTATCTCCGGTGCCGCCCGGCGGTGAACTGGGGGATTCTGGTGTGCCCTTTTCAGATGTTGAAGAAGATGATTATGGACATGACTTCGAATGGAAAATTGATGGAGAACTGCGATTGGGCTTTACCCATTTTTCGACCCCAGCTGTTTCCCCTGTGTTAGATAATATTGCAATAACGAGCAACTCCTCCTCCTTGTTTTTCCTACTTCTTTTCTTTCTTGTAAATGTCACAAGGGGCTTGCAATAAGGTGGAAAAACATGTGATTTTCTTGCAGGTGCAATTTTGTCTTTTACCGTGCATACGTTAATTTTTACTATTTTTATTTTTATTTTTATTTTTTTGATAATCGTATGCGTGTTTGTTTGAGAATTAACTCGCGAATTGCAACGCGACATCAGCATTCAAAACTCGGCAGTGAGCTTGGCTAACTTTGACACCGGTTATGTTGCTAATATTGCACATACCTGCATGCAGGCACTCGAAGGGCGTAGTTCCATGCTTCTTGGATAGTTGAGACATTTAGAGGCTCTGTCATGCAATTCAGTTAATTTTTGTTAGCTATTTCTGTCCGTCTGTGTGGCTGTGTGTGTGTTTCCCCATCAGACGATGCAGACCCTAGTAGGGGTTGTAGTCTCTCTTTTTTTGAACAGCAAAAAAAGTTTTAGTAATCTTGAAATTATTACAAGACTAATAAGAGCAATGAAATGGGTGGTGAGAGGAGTTTTGTGACTTTGATAGGGGTTTTAGTCTTGATGTTTGCCGACGGGTGGTGATAGGAGTTTTGCGACTTTGATTTGCCAATAAAATGTTGAGTTGGCATAGCTAATGAAGTATCGATCGGGTGTACTTTTGCCTCTGTCGTGCTATTTTTCTACTTCGTTGATTCTATCAATTTGAGTTCGATGTGGAGATGGAACAGGGCAACTATTAAATCAGTTGATCCTTCACTTCTGATTAGGCAGTTCGGCTGCTTATACGTGATCCAGATACAGACTTAACTTTTGTGCATTTATCATTGGTCTGACGACGAAGAGAAAGATTTCAAAGAAAATTTAAAGACACTGACTTCATATATCCAAGAAAAAAGAACAGGAGATTTCCATCAATTATGCCAAAATAACCCTCTTTCCACGGTTACCTTGTGATAACAGTCACTGAAATTTCCCTTTTCATCTATGGAGCAGTACACAGGCTTAAGAACAACAAACAACAGGGTACACACGTTCTTCAAATCTCTATACACAAGCATTTGATTAGCACAAGCAGGTGGAACATACAAAATAAGCAGTGCTACTATCTTTTTCCAAAAAAGGACAACAGCGTAGGTTGTTTATCATCTGCCGGACCAACGTTTTTCTTCTTCCTTGCTGGACTTGTTCGAGGCTTTTCAGCTTTGCCACTACCTGGCTTTGCGTCAGCTGAGAGTTCCTTGTAGTCTCGCTTGATGGGGAGATTTCCAGCTCCTTCGTTTATAAGTGTCGAAATATTAGGCTTTGGTTCATCATTGCCTTCATCGGTAACAGATGGATGATCTGGGCTGTCTTGGGTCTGAGGTTCCTCTTTCAAGCTTTTAGGCTGATTGTTTTTAATGAGATCTCCCTGCATGCTCCCAAGGTTTGACGTTTGTTCACTATTGACTCCCTTCTTCGAAAAAAACTGTGAGATTGGCTTTGTCTCCTCTGTCTTCAATTTTATCTGCAGAACGGATTACAGAAATGACAAATTAGGAAGGATAAAATGGTGCAATACTTCCAGCAATTTATAGTTCTTCAACACGATGAGAATTTATTGGCAGCACATGCTACAAGAAACTTAATGCCGTTGAAATCCAACAGCTAAGCTGAAAACTTAGACCAGGCAATAATTCCTTTTATTGTCTGCACTTTTCAAAGTCAATCCACTATACCGCATCCAACATGTTATTGTTGCCACACTGCATAGCCCTACTCATAAATAGGAGATTGATAGGAAACTAAAGGTCAGTTGGGGACTTTAGGTTTCTAGTCACGTATTCAATTTTGTGCAACCATTCATCTTTTCTTTTTTTTTTTTGATAATCAAAAACGTCCTCAGGGCTTACACAAAAATGAGAGAATCTCTAACTAGAAAACAAAACAAAATTTGGGGAAAACACCACCCAATCTCTAGGGTGCTGACCCTTCAAAGCCTTCTTAGTCACCACACGAGCGAGCCTGTTAGCCGTCCTCTTTACCCATCCAAATCTGATGTTCAAATCCTCTCTCATCCTCCTAATGTCCCAAACCACTGCAGAAACTTCCCAAGGACGGACCAATTCAGAGACACTCAACTTGATGGCTACCTGAGAGTCCAACTCGACCAGCGCATTTTGATATCCCAAATCTGAAATCATGCCACACGCTTGACGAATAGCCACCAATCCCCCTGGAAGGGGCAACGAAACATGAGTCAAACCAGTTGAACCATTCACTAGGATGCCCTTGCTGTCCCTGATTACAACTGCTGCACTCACATCCTCTCCATTCTTTCCCAAAGCTGCATCACAATTTAACTTAAAACACCCATTTTCCGGAGCCCTCCATTGGGAAATAAAGTACTCCTCCATTGGGAAATAAAGTACTCAACAGTTGGGTTATCCATGTGGAAACAGGAAGGCACCACTACATCTGAAAATTCACGGAAAGCCTCAAGGGCTCTCCTCATAGTCCACTCTGGATTAGGAAGACCCGAGTTGAAAACTACCTCATTTCGCGCCTTCCAAATGTACCATGCGATATAGACTACCTGTTCTAAATAATTCATCGCATTCTCCGTAAACTAATCAACTACTTGGGAAGTCCACCTGATCACCGACGTCGGGTGCCCCTGCCCCACATTCAACTGAACGTTACTCCCAAACCAAACTGCACGAGCCCAATGACAATCAAAGAGCATATGTTCAACTGTCTCGTCAAACTGGTTACAAATGGGGCACACCTGAGATTGTCCACACCTTCTCTTGAGCAGATTTTCTTTGGTGGCTAAACTATTACTGCAAGCTCTCCACCAGAAGCCTAATTTTGAGGGGCATCGTCAACTTCCAAATGAGAGCCTATAAATTTGTATTGATCACCAACGAGATAGAGGGTTTCTCCCCTTTGTCAAGACAATTTTGCTAAAGACCTACTCCCTCTATTCCATATTGAGAGTCCACCACAAAAACTCGTGTCATTTTATAAATCAAAAGTCAACTACTTTTTTTTATTTTTTTCGCACCAAATTAAAGTACTAATCGAGATCTTTAATACGTTGCGAAAAAATTCAAAAAATTATTCACAGAAGTAATTGATTTTTTTATTTGAAAAATTGCAACAGAGAGAGAGAGAGAGTGGGACTCTCAATATGGAACGGAGCGAAGTAATTATTTATTGTTTAAACCTGACCCAGGGGTCTTCATCATCTCATGAAAGCATAAATTATGTCAAAATTGGAAAGCAAAACCAAGTATTCGAACCTCCATAACACATTCTGGTCCATCAAAAGAAGGTTTACCCATTGCAGATGTCACGGGGTACCATACCTGGAAATAATTAAAGTTTTAGTACGGAAGAAAACTATGTTCAGAGTTTGTAAGCTAGCAGGTTTAATAGGCAGATCTACGAGTAATTCCTGTTTTTCTTATTTCATATAAGCACTTACCAAATCTGGCCCTTCATATGGTTTGAGTACTGTCTCAAATTTGAAAGATGGCGAACCAAATAGCCATGTATCCATTGATTCCTTGTCACCTAAAATAACAGGCATCCTATCTGTAACAAAAAATCCAGGACATCCACCAGGTAGATAATGGCATGTCTCAGTATCATGAAAATTGCGGAAATGCTCGTAAACTAAACTGCAGATTCACAATGGATAATGCAACCATCAAATTTAAGTAACATCTTCTTTCTTTCTTTTTTTTTGGGGTAAATTCAAAGCAACATCTTGAACCAGCATTAGGCCAACATGATGAACCATTTAGTTATATATCTAAGGATTGTTTTGAATTTGCGTTCAGAAATTACTTAATCCCACATGTAGTCTGTTATTCTTTCCAATTTTTGGATCGACGCAACCGCAACCACTCTAGGATAGCAGTGGAAAATGACTAACCATGCAGCCACCCGAAAGTTGATGATGACGAAGTTGTCAAGATAGTGAATGTATAATGAATCTCTCCTACAGATAAGAGAAAGTGAATACTTAGTCCAAAGCGCACAAGACAAGCATCATCGGTTTAAATACCAGTACGAATTGAAGCATGTTACATTACCAGCTGTCCAATATAATGCCAAAATAATGGGAATGGACAGTTTAGAAATACCACCACCAAAAGACTAAACCCTCGTATAACCACTAGAATTGTGGGGCACAATCAATATGCCTATACAGCAGCATATACAATAATCTGTAGCAACAGAGATGTTAGCTCAAAACTTGAAAGCCACGATGGTAATTCACCTTCAGAGTTCTTCCAAGAATCATAAAGAGCGGCAAACACAAGGGGCCGGCCATCCTCAAGGTGAATATAGTAAGGTTGCTTTTTGGAACCATCTTTTTTCCACTCGTAGAATCTGAATAGTTATGACATTCCAATTGCAGCATGAATATTAGAAGCAGCCATTAATGACTGAACAGGATACAAAATACACATGTAGAAGAGTCGTCTAAACAAGTTCAACTTTGTAGCAATTAATAACTCTATGTACTTTGGGTGTACATATAGTCAAGCTGGATACATAAACAATGAGACAAACAAAAATGTAACCGGCCAAATGTCAATGGAAGCAGAATAATCATGAAATGTGGATACAGGACAAATGTGATCAAAAGAAGAATAGAGGGCCGTTGATGCATGAATGTGCCCGAGCCCCAGGCATCGAAAAAAATTTTGGGAGGAAAATTCATCAAGTTTTTATTACAGATAATCCCATTAGATTGCCAATCAGACTGAACAAGCACCAGTAACAGAACTGTGACAGAAATGCAACGGAAGCCCATAGAGACTGCTGTACAAAATAACCAGCAGTTGAACTGTATATTTAGGTCTTCTCTTCTAATTGCTGCAGAACGGATGGTGATTGAATTTTGTCAACTCGGAAAGAAAATAGGGGAGGGAATGAATTATTTCCTTATCCTTGATGAACATGCTTAGCGGAAAAAAGAGAGCATAAAAAAATCATAAATGAACCTTTGAACAGAGATGAAGACAACACATACCCCTCCACAGCCACCACACATCTATTGTTGGGGACAAGACGGCGAAAAGAAGCTTTTTCACGCATTGACTCAGTGCGAGCATTGAACTGTGACACACAATATAGGACAATCATAGTAAAAATACCAACTGTAAAATCTGCACAACATCACACTCATCGTACGGTAAACCATGCCATCATTTTATAGCCACCAGTGTCGGATACTTAGGTATATCTTCCCCGAACAGTTTGATCTTTTGGATCAATAGGTGGTCTAACATGGTAATTAGAGCTTTCCTATGTGGGATGTGTTGGGTTCGGGTCTCTAAAGTTTGCACATGTTTGGTGTTTGCATTCTACTTCTCTCTATGCCTATATCATGCAGTTCAAGCTGTAGGTTTGCATCACTACAAGCAAGACGAGGTTGCACGTAAGAGTGGGTATTGGAGAGCTTGGTATACAGTGTAGGAGAGTTAATCTTTAGATAATAACCCATCTAGATGTCCAAGCTTCAATGTGGACAAGAATGCCACTTTGAGCCAGTACATCCTCGCCCTTATGGCAACAAGGCATAAATGAGAATGGGGTAACGATGTAGTTTACTAAATATTAAGATGATTCCATTGTCTAACAGCAGCTAGGCTCACAAGGACTCAAGTACACTACTTCCTGATCATGAATGTCACAAAAGACCACGTCGGAGTAATCACCACAAGTGGGGTAAAACAAAGAAGTCAACATATAGCACAAGTAGAAACATCACTAGTAGCAAGGTACAGAATACAACATACTCAATATGCTTCCACAAAATCTAGTTTAGAATCTTTAGATTAATTAAAAATCCTTCTTAGACACGTGAAAAACAAACAATACGCAAAAACCACAGTAGGCACGAAGAAATTTTCCAGATGAAGTTGCCTAGAAATGAAGATGTCTTCAAATCAAGACTAAGCGTAAGTAGATGATGCTACCATCTTGTAGTGATCAGGTTTCTCATCTTTCTTTGTGAAACTGGGGATGAGTCCCCACTTCATGCACTGAAGAACCACGCCGTCACTGTCAGAACCGTCTTCTCTCCGAATCACGGGTATATCCCTTCCTGGGGAAACATTATACGATGGCCGGTACCTGAAATTACGCTTGAAGTTCCAATCAACAAAGTTCAGTCCAAATATGAAAGAAATCAGTGACCAGTGCTGAAGCCACCCATGGCCCACCGTGGGCACGGCCCGCACTGCAATTTTTTCCCGTTTTCATTTTAGGTTTTCTTTTTTAAAAAAAATTGGTAGTTTAGTTCTGTTTTAATCAAACAATTATTGTCTATATAGTTGAGCCAACTAGCTCACACAAGTAAGCACATATCAAAGATACTACGTTCAATAACTGAAACTAGGTCCCACTGCAATATTCAAAGCCATTTTTAACGTTTTAAACCTTTAATCATTTATGTAAAAACATACTATCTCAATTAGACATCCATAAGTGCTTAAGCGCAATATCTTATTTTTTTTGTTGCAAGACCATGTTATTCAATCAAATACTCATCGAAATAGAATGGACTTGCTTGAATTGTTACAAAAACAAACTTCACAAAATGATTATTTCTCATCATCAAAGTAAAAATCCGCATGAACATTACAAAAAGTGAATAATTTTCACTGGTGTGAATAGTGAGTAATGCTCACCTATTAATTATGTGGGTGAATAAAATAGTACTCCTAAACTTGAAAACTCTCCTCCATTTATCATGATGTAACAACTAACAAGTAAGCCACTATAGCATCGCCAACAACTATCAAAATCGTGGGTCAGATATTGTCAGAGGTGCTGTCACAGGAGTTTTTGTTTTTGCTTTTACAGTGCCCTAGTTTTTGTTTTGTAGTAAATGTTTGTCGTATTGATGATAGAGGTGAAGGGGATTACCGGTCGGTGTTGATAGAACGGATGGGGCGACCGTTGAGGCGGCTAGCCCTGGGTATATCGTCGGCCCTCAGAGTACATCGAGCTCTCCCGCACATCGCGCTCTCTCCCTCTCCCCTCTGGTTTGTTTCTCTCTCTCTCTATAAATTGTCAAGTGAAGAAGAAGCGGGAAGGAAGCAATGGTGAGTGCTCTTGTTCCGATGCTGCCGATGGAGCGGCGTTGGAAGTTGGGAACGTTTCACGACCGTCGGATTTGTGAGCGTCTGGAGATTGGAAACTTAACTACATCAGGGTAAATTTCGCTGACAACACCTCTATTAGTTCAAAATTACACAATACGCACAATATTCTTCGAAATCACAAAATGTCACTCCTCCATTCAGAGCATCACCAACTCATCTCCAAAATTTTATGGAGAATGGACGTGATATATTTTAAGGGGAGATTTTGAAATTTATCACCTATTTATTTCAAATTTTTATATTTTATAGGAGAATTTTGGAGGAACCATCGTCCTTGTTAAAAATTTGATCTCAAATTTACTTTTAGGTCTCCGTAAATAGGAATTTAATTTTGTTCACCCGAGGTGAATATCGTTCCTCTTAAACCGTATCACAAAAAAATAAGGCAAGCCACAGGAACAAGATCACGCAAGAACATGTGAAAATTGAGTCTATTTGCTAGTTGTGTCACGTTAAATACAACAACAGGTATTTTCAGTGGCTGTTTTCAGGATTTTACATGAGTGTGTTCAAATATTATTTAATTTTAATAGCTCTGTTACCCAATTAGTTTTGACAATATCTCATATATCATTGTGTTTGGTGCGATTGAAAAATAAAATAGATTTAGAATTGTTATCACGAGTTCTCAAATGTTCAACTATATCATCAGACTTAAATGATTTTTGTTATTGTAGTCAAGAATCCAAATGAAAAATTGTTCAAGTCCACAAAGATTCGCTTATAAAATCCGCAAGGGTTACTATCAGTAAAAAAATTCTTAGAAGATGAAATTGTATGACTTTTCATACAATGTAGTTCAATTCTTTTAAAAGACCTTTGTAAATATTTTCATACACTAAACAAAGCCAAACCAATACATTAATGTTGTCAGCAATGTATATTGTGTCGATTGTCATTGAGAGAGAAGACATAGTACGATATCGATATTAATAGTTCTTTCTTCTTCTCAACTTCTCTCTCTTTCTCTCTCTCAAAATGTTTATCATTGTGAGTGTGAACTGTGTTTGAGTTTAAATATTACTTGTTCAACTACGAGTTAATTACCAGCTGGAACGATGATTGTTCATAATGTAGCAAACACTATGCTCGGAAAAGAACCATACATAATATTATTAGTAGTATATTTCAAAAAAAAATATTGTTTAGGGTGTTTAGCTACACACTTGTCCTTGTCGTGTAGCCGCCAGTCCCACCACTGAATGAGATTGTGGGATGTTCCATTATTTTTAGGCCGAGATTTCAATAATTTTTCAATTGGGTGTTTAAAAAAATGACACAACCAAATTTACTAGTACATGTATTCTAAAAAAAAAATTTATTTTTAAGGTTGTTCAACTGACAACCCTTCAACCAATGTAGAGCCACCTACCTCGTCTAGGTTCAGCATCCCCATCCTTTTTGTCTCGACTGTTTGACAGTCAGTCTCATGATGGCTATTAAGGCATTGTTCTTCTAAATAAGTCATTGGCTTTTCCGTAAAAAATGAGCTAAACAAACTAAAAAAAAACAAAAATAAGCCAATTGTTTCATCTTTATTAAAAAAAATTGGATTTCGCTCAAAAAAATTTACTTTTTAGATTCCTCTCGTCGTGAGGATGCAATAATCCCCAAAAAATTGACAATAAGCCAAGTGATGCGAAAATTTTTTGAATAAGGACAAAAAATAAGCCAAAGTGGCTTATTTATCCGAACGCCCCACTCTAAGTCTCATGATGACCAATACTAGTAAAACGCACGGATTGGGGGAGCTGCTGTCCCTTGAAAACCAAACATACACACGAACACAACTGTTTTACATGGTTCCCCAAAATCAGGTACATTCACGGAGGAATCAGAACAATTTCTTGTAAATAAAAGGACAAGAGCTTTACAAGGAGTGTTCTCTCGCAATCTCCCACTCACTGATATTCCAAGACTACATTGCTAAAATGGAACTCCATTTATAGGCCACACCAGATCAAGCTGGCCCTTCATATGGTTTGAGTGCTGTCTTAAATATGGAAGACGGTGATCCAAATAGCCATGTATCCGTTGATTCCTTGTCACCTAAAATAACAGGCATCCTGTCCGTAACGAAAATTCGGAAAGACATCAGTAAGAACTGTTCAAATGTGCCGCTGGGTAAATAACGGCATGTCTCAATATTATGAAAATTATAAAAATGCACGCAAACTAAACTGCAGATTCACAATGGATAGTGCAATCCAACCATCAAATCCAATATCAAGAACCAACATCAGGCCAACATGATGACCATTTAGTTATACGTCAATGTACACGTGTGTTGCACGTGGAATGTACCGTGGATGAGGCACGGTTAGAATTTGTGCATATCCTTTCCCTTTTCACTCGTTAGTAGTAAAAAAAATTCTAAATGGATAATGTTTGCAAGTGCTTGGCAATCAAAAACTTGCACAACACCGTGTTTCAATTTGCCTTGGGGTAGGGAAGATATTGCACAATACCGTTACTTGAAAGGCCAAACCGAACCGAACATTGATTTGGCCTTCACCCATGTCAGTTTTGAAGGTAATGTCAAATATTTTTTTGTTAGGAAAAGTAACTGTTTGAGAACAAAAACATCCAAAAAATCATAATGATAACTCCAAATTTGAAGCTATTGTTGGAGAGGGGGAATTCATGCACTCGCAAGCGCTCGAATCGTACCAATCGTATAATTATGCAAGTGCGAGGTTGAACCCATAGGAACTTGTGAATTTTTTATAGGAAATCTAAATAAACCTAAACCAATTAAAAGTTGACAAAAGTTGTGATTGATTTTTAAACTAAAAACTTAATAAAACGTACAATGACAAAAAAGTAATGAAACTAGCACAGAAAAGTAGTGGAGATTACGGTTGAGAAAAATAACTAAGGTTTTGGAATCCACACCCAAAAATATTTATCTACTAATCTTATGCAACGATTTTTCCTATGATTTCTACACAATGATTTAGAAGCTAATATTAATCACCATGGAATATATCGTTAAGCCCATTTTTATTTTCCGTCGAAAATATATTCCTCCTCTGCTTCAAAAGTTTAAGACAAAATCATCAACTGTATCCATATGAACAAATCACAGTAGATATTCCAAACTTAAATATTAACTTTGATAAACCAAGCAATTCGATTAATAAGGTGATATCAAATCATGGAGAAAATACATTCCGATTGAATCCATATTCGAGTTTCAACCATATTAATTAATGAGATTAGAACAATAAATTATGAACACACGTAGAAAAAATCAAATGCATAAAATCAATCAATAATATTCAAGAGGTTTCATCCTCAACCATAGTCGATGAATTTAGCCTCTCATAGAAAAAAACAAATCAAGCATCTGTCTAGAATCCATTTACGCTTACAAATAGTTATTTCTTTTGCTCTTGCTCTTTTGTTCCCAACCGTCGAACTGTAGCCCGCAGCCGTGGTCGTGGTCCGTGCTATTCTGTCCGTCCGAGATCTCCAAGCCGTATTCTGTGATCCTCCCAAGCCGTGAATCTCCTCTAATGGGTGCCGAGAATCTTCTTTAAAAGGAAGAAAATTCCTTTTCCGTCCACTTCTCGTCAATTCGGTCATTACCAATTGCGAAGTATTTTTTTCCTTAAACAATATTTACCTTAAGAGTTCTAGCCAAAGCCAATAAACTCATGTCACCCACTTAGCTATTGTTACAAAGCCACGTGCAAAACCAAAATTCATGGAATCCAAATCTTCTTAAATCAATTTCATCGTAGGAAAATTCCATGAACTCGATTTTGGGTTTGCACTTTTGGATCTTCTAATTTAAATTGGGTTGAGCCCATTGAATCAGACTTGATCGCATAAGTCTCGGAAGAAACGTTTTTGCGTGATAAAGCCCCAAATACCTACAAAACATAAATAAATGATAATCCGACATAAATAATTATAAAGTCAAGACTAACAATGCAAGTATGGGCGTCTTTTAAGTACTACATTTTATGTTCTATCACATGTCAAATTTCAAAATGTCAATTTGCCAAGCAAGCCTTCAAAATCATTTGACAGCTAAGTTTGGAGATACTCTTAATTTATGCTTTCACTTTATTCTGATGCGTCAGTAATAGAAGAGTAATATAGGTTTCAATCTCTTACGAAGTACATCATGGGTATGCCATACCAGTGTGTAACAATGGGCTTAAGTAGGATACTGGGTATACACGTAAGAAAATAAACAAAAGAAAAATAAATCCTTAGGATGTGCCATGAAGTGACTTTGAGACCAAACTATCAGCACATCTAGCAAATGAAAATGCCAAAAAAAAGGTATGAGTACTTTGCTTATTTCACATGGAGTTGAGGAAACACTCAGACTAAAAAATAGAGGAGGAGGCAGCCGAAGTTTACACTCAGAAAAATATTTCGTAAGTTTCAAGAAGAAATTTTTTTGAGTCAAAAGTTTACTGCATCTAAATATCACGAGGATGGCACAATGAAGACATATAAAGTTCTATCAAAGGGGAAAGAAAGAGCGATGAACGAAGTTGTATTTTGTGGTGGTGAGAATAAAGCAATTTGTTCATGCCATATGTTTGAGTTTGTTGGAATTTTTTGTAGACTCGTTTTCACAGTTTTTGTGAAAAAGTCTCTTGATGGCTATCTTCCTCAACAATATGTTCTTCGAAGGTGGACAATAAACGCAAAGGGGCATAGTGCCCATGAAAGTGAAACTAGATCGATTTGCGGATCAGGTGGAACAAGAAGGTAAACAAGTTTCTTCTACTTTGATGAGGAATAGTTTGATGATAGAGTGCTTAAAAGTTATCGAAGAAGGCCAAAAATCAGAAAGCAAACATGATCATCTTGCACTTGGTTTACGAAAGTTGCATGGTGAACTCATAGCCATGGATGACGGGAGTGATAACATCGGTAATGATAGTGGTTTCACTCATTTGGAAAGTACAGAAAGTCTTGAAGGTGACAGTCAAGTTTTATCCAATATAGAATTCACTTTGCATGACCCACTAAATATTTCTTCAAGAGGACGACCTAAATCACTTAGACAAAAATATTCAAAAGAGAATACCTCGGGAACATGTACAAAACGAAAAGGTGGTATTTGTTGACAACCAGGGCCATATATTGATCAAGTTGTCCTCTCCTGAAGCAACCAAGGTGAAGTATATTGTTGTTCTTATGCAGGCAGCAGTTATGTTTAGCAATGCAACCCAATGATTTAATTTTTCCCCCTCGGGGATTCATTCAGTAGAAGTGCCCCTAACAATGAAAATTGGCATCTGGTATATTTACTGCTGCATTTCTTCTGTGTATGATTAGTTTCGCAATCTTGTGCTATGTGACGATTTTTTTTTTCTTTTACATTTTTTAGTTTTTTCTTAATTTTTTGAGAATTATTGTTTCATCATGATGAAATAAATCTAAAAAGTAAAAAATTAGGATCAGAATCCAAAATTTTTGAATAAAGACAAAAAAATTAGCTTATTTTTATCAACACAATCCGATATTAAGACCAATGTAATTCCATTGTCTAACGGCACCTAGCTAGGCCCACTAGACGGAGTCAAAGTTCAACTACTTCTTGACCATGAATGTTAGTACTATGTCACAAGACCATATGGGAGTAATTAATCACCACAATTGGGGTAAAACAAACAAGTCTAACATATAGCATAAGTGGAAACATCACTTCTAGCTAGCAAGGTACAGAATATTAACATACTAGATATGCTTCCACAAAATATAGTTTATTTACATTAATTAAAAATCCTACTTAGACACGTGGAAAACAAACAATAAGCAAAAACCACGGTAGGCATGAAGAAATTTTCCAGTTGAAGTTGCCTAGAAATTGAAGATGTCTTCAAATCAAGACTAAAGCTTAAGTAGATGATGCTACACTATCAGGTTTCTCATTTTTCTTTGTGAAACTGGGGATGAGTCCCCACTTCATGCACCGAAGAACCATGTCGTCGCCATCAAAACCATCTTCTATCCGAATCACAAGTATACGGACTCAGGGGGGCTGCTGTCCCCTTGGGGACAGCAGCGTGCTGCTCCCCCGTTTTTGGGGCCCACCCTGGTCTCGCTCCGATGATCCGAATCGTTCATTTTGTAGAGCTCGTCGAGTAGAACAACTATACAAAAAATCAGCTTAATTGAATATCATTAAGTGCCTGATCGGAGCCTATATAACTCTTGGTCCATGGGTATAATGGATTTGATCCAGTGTTTCGGATCCATACTTTTCAAAGTAAAAAAGCTCCGATCAGGTACTTAATGATATCCAATTAAGTTGATTTTTTGCAAAGTTATTCTACTCGACGAGCTCTACAAAGTGAACGATTCGGATCATCGGAGCGAGACCGGGATGGGCCCAAAAAATGGGACAGCAGCACGCTGCTCTCCCCAAGGGGGAGAGCAGCCCCCCTGAGTCCCAAGTATACCCCTTCCCGCAGAAACTTGTACGATGGCCGGTACGTGAAATATAATTATGCTTGAAGTTCCAATCAACAAAGTCCGTCCAAATATGAAAGCAATTATTGTTTTTATATAATTGAGCCAACTAGCTCACACAGCTAGGGATGGCAATAGGGAGCATCGGGGTGGATACCACTATCCCCGAACCCAAATCCCTCCCCATTCTTGCCCCGATCCCCACCGGTGATTTATTTTTACCCTTCATCCCCACCCCAAACGGGGAACGGGGATCCCAGTGGGGAATCAGGGATCCAAAGATTCCAAAACTTTAAAAAAAAAAAAAAAATAGTCACCTACCATTAGAAAATACAAACCATGAAACTAAATTTAAAAAAAAAAATTTCTCGACTGCCATTATAAACCAAATGCCAAGGAAAACAGCCACAGTTGGTGGTCGCATTTCATTTGATTCCAATTGAGTTGACACCGAGCGAGTTTTCCGAAGTGGTAGACTGTGTTCAAAATGAAAAAACGCATTAAGAAAAGGTGAAACAAAAATACACAGAAAAAGAAAAAAAGTTAAATAAATTAAAAATACAAAGAAGATGCTCAAATTCGAAAAGAAAACCTCAAACCTTCATTCAATATCAACCACATTCGTCAGTAATAACATCAGACTACAAGACGACATACATTACATTCAGATCCACACCCAATACTCGTTCTCTAATCCATCCCATATCAGTTCAAAAATTATATCTAACACCACGCCATAACTTCTCATAATTCTCCACAACCATCTCACTCACTGTCCACTATCCACAAAGAGTAAATTTAAGAAGTTACTATGCCTTGTTGGTTGTAATTAATAGTATGAAAGAAGATAAATTTCTGTTCTTTCCAACACTTCCAGTTACCATCAAAATTCAAATTACAAGGAAAAGCAAACTGAGCATTTTACATAAAGTAGAATAACAAGTGGGTAAACCCTCACTTATGTATATGTAATTATATATAGTAAGCTAGTGGGGCGGGGATGGGGCGGATACTAACTCATATCCACCCCTACCCGTTCCCCACTTTTTTTTAAAAATTATCCCCATACCATATCAGATCCCCAAATAATTTCCGAATCCCCTACCCATTTGAGACGAGGAACGGATTGGGTTGAGTCGGGTCGATCGAAATTGCATCCTTACACACAGCTAAGCGCATACAAAAGATACAAATGGTTTTCATATAGTTGTTAGTTTGATGCAAAAATTACAACTGCGAAAAATTTTAGAAAAAAAAACTGCAAAACCCGTTTAGCTAAACTCCTTAATTTTTGTTTTACAAAATAAGTCATTTCTCACAATATATTACCTCTAATTCAAAAAATATGGGATACTATTTGAATTAATGGTACCGTTTAACCGACTTGCTCAAACTGTCGTTAACTCTCTCTCTCTCTGCAATGCAAGAGAGAAAACAAGAAAAGAAGTTCTTCCTACCTACCTCTGTCGAACTCTCCTCCCCGCGACGCCACCACCTCTGGAACCCCTCTCTCTCTACCGCCTCCCTCCCCTTTTGCACCGCCGACGCAAACTCCAGCTCCACTCTCCGCCGCCCCAAGATCCTATCCGCCTCTTATATCCCCGTTTGCACTATCTCTGAACCAGCCCCTTCTCCGACCCGGATTAACCCTCAAAATCCACCCCCATTCACAGGCCAGACTCTCGCCGCCATCATTACCGTGTGTGTGATTGCAATACCCCTGTTCAGGGTTCTTCTCTCCAAATTTCATGTGCTTTCCCTCAAATGCAGTGGAACCCTGCCGGATGCCGGCGGGGGTGCGAAACCATTTGCATTGGACCTGTTCTATGCTGGTTCTGGCAAGAAAGATGGGAGGCCTGCCGAGATTAGCGAGGGGGTGGCTACTTGCGTTGGTTTTGGCCAAAAAGGTTCTTCTCAACTTCATCCCAAATGTTCCGTGGGAGAAGCAAACCATGGATGCAATGAGTCAATTGACTGATCCGTACCTTCATATTTTCAAGAATACCGCTCCACTGGTATTATTTTCTTGGGATGTTAGCCCGATACTACCATTTGTTTTGTTGGGGGTGCTTGGGCTTTTGGTTAAACTACCATGGTTTTGAATATCAAGAAGACTAGTCTCTGAGGATGTTGAACTATTATCATGGTTGTTATTTTCCTTAGTTGGATGGGTTTATTCTTTGCGGTTGAACCTACAAAATTAAAAAAAAAAAGTGCTACTATCTGTTTCCAAAAAATGACAACAATATAGAACACCTCTAGGAGGACGAGCACCAAGTTGTACGTATTTTTCTGGATTTTCGAGAAATTCCACAATTTCTTCTAGCTCCCCCTTAGTCTCATCGACACCCGTATCTCAGAGAAAAGCATGTCTAGCATCATCATTGAATCGAACACTCTTGCGGTTGGGCAACTGATTAATGAAGGCAATGCTACTAATCATCCTCAAAGGAATCTAATCAATGATGCCCACACCATCATCTCTTAGACGGGATCAACTCTCAACCATATATATCAAGAGACAAATTAATGTGCGGATCATCTTGCTAGAATTGGAATAGAACAAAATGAAGTGTGGTGGTTTCTTTGGCTCAACCACCCTCGCTTGGAGAATTTTAGATTCGCGATCGCCATAACTTAAGGCAGATTCTCGATTAGGGTTCTTATGCCTTATTCAGTTGCCAGGAAAGTACATGAAAGTATGGGAAAATCAATTTTTCCATACTTTCCTAGTGTTTAGTTGGCAAGAAAATTCTAGGACTTACCAATTTAAGTTTTCCTGCAAAAGTGATCCTGCAAAAAACACAGAATTTTGCGTCGCGGAAAAAGGAAAATGAGTGAACACTCACAAAATTTTTCCGAAAGTTTCTTTTTCCTAACAAATGAACAACAAAACCTTAATTTTTCTTGTAAAATTCTTTTGTCAAATGAACACTCACAGGAAAATAATTTTCCTTTTCTTTTACTTCAGCTCACTTCATTTTTTCTGAAAAACAATTTCCCACACAACTTTCTCGACAACTGAACGAAGCCTTTATTTTTTGGATTGTAATATTTGAACCATGTATGCACCCATGCTACAAACTCTTCAGTTGACTATTTATAATATATATTCCGAAGTACCCAAAAAAAAACTATTTCACGGATATCTTAATATGTGTGAAGTCTTCTAGAAGATGATGGAAGGGAATGAATTTAAAATATTCTAGAATGTAGAAGAAAGTAGTAACAACCCAAGAACAACCCTAGCAAACAGAACCCAACTATATAGGGTCAGCAAGATATATGGCCAGTTCTGATGTAACAACCCGCCCCAACTGACTTGTTAACCATTTGCCTAACCGTGTGGCTTAAAAGATTAACCTCAAGTTATACAGTAGCTGGTCGGTATTCACTTATATACCATTTCTGCCTTTAATTTCCCACCGATGTGGGACTTTGGGTGGGATCTCAAAATCTTTCCACCTTGGCTGCAACGTTCCCATTGTATTGGCCCAACAATCTTCTTCTGGTGGCCATAGTGTGGCACTTCGGTCTATATTAGGGCTGCTCGTGGTTCGATTCGGTTCGGATTTCTTAGAATTCGAGAACCGAACCGCTAGTCACGGTTTTTACAAAATGAAATCCGTGTCTGGACCAAAAGTCCTACGGTTCGGTTCCAATCCAATCCATGACTTGCGGATTGGTTACGGTTTTGTTTACGGATTTTAGCAAAAATAAAGCTCAAGCAAATATCCCACACTAAAATGAAAGAATGTTACTCTCAGAATTAAGTTTAATACTACCAAAAAGTATTTGTTATATAAACTACCAAATGCCTACTTCAGAAATTAAATTCAAAAGAATTTGAACACTAATAGATTGTATCATTATATAGTACATAACATAAAACCAAACCAAAAAAAAAACATCGAACGGGGACAACTATAACACCAAAGAGGTGAAATTGTATCTTTCATCCAAATGCAATGCACGGCAACCGGCAACAGTTTAACATTAAAATGCTAAAATTGGTGGAAAAAACATCTAATATTCCTAACTATTAATTATATAAATACATATATATATTTGTGTGTGTATATATATAAAATAAATATCTCACGGTCTGGTTCGGTTAATCCACGATTTCATATTAAAAATATGTGAACCGAACCGCGAGTCACAGTTTTCTAATTTTTTTCAATCCGTGTCCGGACCATTAATTCACGGACAAAATCCAAAAGATTTTTTTCAATCCGTGTCCGGACCATTAATTCACGGACAAAATCCAAAAGATACAGATCGGTTCGGTCCAGACCGGTTTCGCGGTTCACCGAATTTTTTGAGCAGCCCTAGTCTATAGAGCACAATTAGTGTGCTTGTACCAAATTCTAGAGGTGGCCCCACCATGTAGACCATGGTTGTGCTCTGATACCAACTATAACAACCACACCCCAGCTGAACTGCTAACCATTCGCCTAACTATATGGCTCAAAAGGTTAACATTAAGTTATACAGTAGCTAGTCGGTATCCACTTATATACCATTTCTGCCTTTAATTTCCCACCTATGTGGGACTTTGGGTGAGATCTCACATTTGTGCCCATTACAGTTGTGCCCCTGAAAACTAGCGTAAAAGAAGTCGACAACAATTGACGTCTCAACAAAGGGATGGCAATGTTCCTCCTAGTTCGAGTTAACAGAACTGACCGGTGACAAATGTCATTCTAGGACCCGGAATCGAGGACGGCACCCCTACTCGGAAGGGGGTTAGCTCTCATGCTTTCCGTTTTTAGCTAGGCTCTGTTCGTTAGGGTCGTTCTGGGAATGTTGCCCAACACTTCTTGCAAAAAATTCTGGCTGGTGACAAACGTCTGTGATCCATATCTCAATGCTTTCAATGGGATTCTGCTCCCGCCGGCTCTGAATGTTCTTAAGCCGCTACTCCCTTTTATTTCTTTGTGGGTTGTTGGTCAGTTGGCACTAATCCCGTGGGTATAAAGAAGGGAAAAAAGTAAGGCATCTTAGATTTCAAGAAACGGTCTAGTATCCTTTTATAAAATTGCCTTTTTACAAAAGAGATTTGAAGATAACATTTTTACCCAAAAAAAAGGAATGATATGGGATGGTAGAATAAAGAGTGCGAAAATCAACTCTTTTTGAGCACATCTTGTGTGTTTCATTTTCCGAACTGCCAAAATTGCAAGTTATTTTTTGGCCAACTCTTCAAAGAAGAGCAAGGCATGAGTTAAATTAAGTTCTAAACCAAGAGCATAATGTTGGTAGTAAATCAAGTTCTGAACCTAGAGCATAATATTGGCACGTTTCTCTTGTGGATCTAACTTAGAAGCAATTTTTTGGCTTTAAGGCTAGTATTACTTCTTTTTTTTAAGCTTCTAAATTTCAGTCCACTCTTGGCATCTTTACATTTAGCACAAAAGTTGGATACGCAGAAGCAAGTCAGATGTTCAGCTTAATAGAAGGAACCACAGTGCATTGAAGGCTTTAAAAATCTACAAGCATGCAGGAAAGGGTAATTGATAGTATAAGTTTTTATACCTAGCTTGAATGCTAGAAGGAGTGAATGGCAAACCAGTGGGCTGCATGATTTTTTTGTTGGACTTGGAAATTGTTTGCGAAATTGGGAGAGATTGTTCTGAAGGTGTAATATTTGAGAACACCAAAAAGATTTTTCAAATTCAGTCATCAAAATGTTGTAGGAAGTAGCATTCACATGAAGCAGCTCAATTGTCCTGTCTATTTGAATCAGAAAACTAGTACTGAGGACACAGAAATTAGTACTTATCACGTGATCACAAAAGCTTGACTTCATAAAACCTGGGTTACGCTAACTACACTTTTTCTCAAACAGGTTGTATGTCTGAAGTGCACAGACTGTTTTGCCATTCCTAGGAGTAGTAGTAGCACCAGAAATCCCACAGAATTTGCATGTACAGTTCGGACGGTGCCGATGACCATGGGGAAGCATATGAAGAAAGGAGAAAAAAGTGAATAAGCCAAATCCTAACAAAGCACAAATATCCAACAAGCACAACATATGCTTAATCTATTTGATTTCGAAATTTTCACTCAATGTCCAACTTTGCTGCCCACGACTTTGATAGCAAGAAACAATGTGGTCATCTTATTTTGATGCTTAGGTGATCCACCTTTTTTTTTTTTTTTTTGACATTTTCCCTTTTCTGTCCTCTACAATATAGTAACAATCTAATCTTCCACAATGCTATAATCAAAAGTAAAAAAATTTTAAACTTAATAATATTGATGCAAAATATGGCTCACAATGCTATAATCAAACTTAACAACCTCCTTAGAAATAATCAAATTTTGAGCTTTAAATAACCAAAACTTGCAACCTTTTGACAATAATCAAATTTAATAAACCCTACATATTCTCTATCAAATACACTAATCATTATACAAAAATTTTCTATCTCTCTTCCATTTTCCCCTCTCTTTCTTTTTGAACAATATTTTCGGGAAAAAAAATTTTTAATAATTTTTTTTGAGAAAACAATTTTTTAAAAATAGTTTTTTTCCAAAAAAAAAAGTTTCAAAAACTATTTTCCATTTCTAGTAAATACTTTTTATTAGTTTCAAAACTATTTTTAGATAAATTATTTTCTACTGTTCACGGTTTTTAGTTTTTTATAATTTGAAAAGATGATGTGACAAATTTTGAATGTTGATTATACCATTGTAGATATTAATATTGCTAACCTTAACAATCTCTTAAATAAATAATCAAAAGCTGATGTGGCAATTTTTGATTATAGCATCGTGGATACCCTTAGCAACATGAAACTTTTCTGCCTTCTACACTCCATATATAAGATAGCAACACGAGCCGATAAACATGGAGCTAATGCATCATCCTGATTTAATAAAGCTAATGCAATTTTTGAATTACTCACACATAAAACTCAAAGCGGAAAGAGTTTTACAAGGTTTTTACTTTCCTTCATTCTGTAGAAACACGAACCTCTGTAATAATGAGAGGTAATCCTCCCTTGTCGTCTTATGCGCCACAAATGGGTTGTGCACATTTTCCCTTTTACACTTTAGTTATGGATTAAACTAAGTTTTTAAAATATTAGATCTGATTCTAAACACAGACATTTTCTAGACAACTACAAGTCCACATCCTCCTTTCTCTAGAATCTTGTAACTATATCCAATCATCTTCCATGCGTGATTACACTAATCAAAATTTTCTCTCCTCCCAAGCCTAAACTATGTGCACCACCACCACGACGCCAACATATATATAGCATTATATTTGTGATGATCGATGCCTTCTTTAGGGGTTGAGAGTGTAGAGTGAATGATGCATTAGCTCGCAAAAAAGGGATATGTCTCAGATGTATCAATCAAAGATGCAAGGGAGGAATACTTTCTAGCAGATGGTTATCAATATGGAGCAATTAAGGTGGAGCCGTGGGTTTTTGTAACTGTTGGTGCTTGGAAAAAGAATCTGTCGCATGCAGGGTGCTTCGGCATGGGTCAGAAAGGATGATAATGAGCGGAAAATAGAGGAGCAGGCCAGGGCATGTAGTGCAATCGTACGTCTTCAGCTGCAGAAGTGGAAGTCCGGCCAAGCAGGAGTTAGTGTTCTCGAATGGGCCAAGGAAAGCAAGTGTTGAGGCAGTGTATGTGTATCCTTTCTGATTGTCTTCCTTTTGAGAAAGGGTTGCATCTCTGGACAAAGCCAATGTCTGCTATTAGGAGTATTTTACTAGACTTTCGCTATTAATAATTATCATGTACTGGTAGTTACTACTCATATCATATCTTTTCACCTTGTCACGGACAAGGAATTTCAGTCCTTTAATATGGTCGGGTGTAAACTTTTTTTAAATTCACAAAGTACATAATTTTCTCTTCACTTACTCACAATTTTTTTTTTCTTCTAAAAAATGATTTTCACCCTCCACTTTCTTTAATTCACTATAAGATGATTTTTACCCTCCACTTTCTTTAATTTTCACCCTCCACTTTCTTCGAGATTTATTAAAATTTCTTTTTGCGAAGAGAATATTCTTTGATAATTACATTCATTCCTTCCTTTTACTATCCTTTACGTGAGT
>BPLS01000577.1:204296-264310 GCA_019656275.1 Rhododendron kiyosumense
TCACACTGTACCTTTTTTTGTCATTATTTTTTTTACTAAATTCATTCGTATTTATTGGTAAGTTTTTTGTCGTAAATTTTTTTTTTTTAATATCTCAATTTAAAGGAAGCACAAACAGGCCCTTCGAAAACTCAAAATTGTCAGTCCTACGCGGCAGTGCCGCAGTGGTCAATTGGACAAGTATGTCATGTACAACATATTCGATCCTACGGTGCCATCACCCAATCACTCCCCCAAATACCCGGCCGGCGCCAAAACCACTCCTCGAGTCCTCGACCCTCTCTCTCTTTCTCTCTCTCTCTCTCTCTCTCTCTCTCTCTCTCTTCCCTTTTTTTTTTTTTGAATTCAAAAGAAAGCAATGTTGCTTGCTACCAAAGAGATTTCAAATCCCGTCTCCGATTGCTCTCCGATCTGAGAGTTCCCGTCCTCGAATTTTGAAAAGACAATGAGCGGAGCGAGACTGTGTGCACTGCTGGGTGAGCTGGGCTACGAAGGGCACGGCGCATTGGACCCAGACAGCTTCGAATGGCCCTTCCAGTACGACGACGACCGCCCCATACTCGACTGGATATGCCACAGCCTCCGCCCCTCCAACGTCCTCTCCCCTTCCGAGGTTTCTCAGTTACGTCTCCACTCTCCTCGCTTAATTCCCGTCTGATTAAAAGGGTTTTATTCCGTTGATCTTCTCTCAATGTTTCAAACGTGTTTTCAAGTGTGATTCTAGGTGTCAGTGATGAATGTTGGGCGGGGGTTATAGGTTTTTTCAGGTCTTATTGTGGTTTTAATTTGGAGGGCTGCTCATGTTTATTGCTGTTTTAAGCTTTGAAACTATGTTGAGTACATTTGAAGGAGCGTAAGATTGTTCACTGCCCACCACTTTAATTGGCCTTTTTTGTAGCGAAATTGACCAATTTGAGTAATGGGTAACGTTTAGGTGAACATAATTGCGCCCCAATTGAAGTGGGGGTGTTGGTAAAACCATTACCGGTCCTGTGTTGTATTCAGGAATTTCAGTGGCTGCCTAAACTCTCTTTGTGTTTGTGATTTTTCTTTTGTTTTCCTCACTAGTATTGGTTTTTTGTTGATTCTAGCTATTGGTTTACTAGAATGATTTTTTGTTTACTAGAATGATTTTTTGTTTGCAAATGGAGACAAATTTCACTGTTGGGTTAGAGGGGGAAATAACGGAGGAAAATATGGTGTGGAATTAGAAGGAAGCTAAAGCTATATATTTAGATTTACACCAATCTAGTCATGTTGTAGCCGGCACCAATTGAATGGGAAACACTGATCTAAAACCATGTCATTGAGTAGGGACCGCAGATCATGCAAAAAAGACAAACTCATTCATCATTCCTCTTTAGAGAATTTTGGGATTCGTTACAGTGGAAATATTGAAGTTAAAAAGGAAAGGAAATTGCCAAAACATAATTAAGGCAGGGAACATATCATTTGATCCATTGGTCAATATCTACTATATTTCGCTTGACACAGTTGCTGTTTCCATTGTTAAATTACTATCCCGTATTTGCTGTCCAGGTATGAGCAATTTATTCAAGAAGGAAAGCTATTGGAGGTATCGTTATCATGCTTATCACTCCAAAGAGTGTTTTTATCATTCGATGTATTGCTGAATTGTTTTAAGTTCTTGCTTGCTTTTTTCACAAAGTTCTATTGCTCCATGTAGACCTTTATCAACAAAGTCTTGGGGCCTCTGAAAATTTGCGTTGTTGAGGACAACAGAATTGGACTATTCTTCTTCTTTCTATTCGGTCTTGTTGTTTCACTTAAAGTGGAGAAATAAGAAGGCAAACTCACATCCTAACCCCTGTTTACCTTGGTTTGCTGTGAAAATGCTCACGCTAACTCATAGCTTATGTGATGCCTATATAGCTGCTGATTGGTTTTCTTGTTGGATTGTGCACAGTTAGTCATTGTAGCAAATATGGTGGTTTGAGCAGTTTAGTGATTAAGATTGAAGATATTTGAAATTTGGAACTCATTTTATGGAAGACTAGAGTGTCAGGGCTTAGATTTTTACTTCTACAATGATCTAAGTCGAGGATGGATGTTAAATAGGTTCCCAGAACTCGTTGATTCTAACCTCCAGTGTTATATGGCTTTCTGAACTTCTGTACATACTATTGTGCACTTGACTGGCCTTTCGTAATTCCGACAAATAAGCCATAAAATACCATGTATGTGAATATTTGCAGTGCATATACTATTGTTGTGAGAATGACTGCATTTTCTTCAATTATATGGGATTGTATGTGCTCATTTTGTGTACATTTGACATGATTACTTATCAGGGGGAAGACTTGGATTTTGCTTATGATAGTATATCTGCATTTTCAACTAGGAGAGACAACCAAGAGGCAGTTTTTGGAGCTGAAGAAGGATTGAAAGACATACGGTAAAGCTTTTCATGCACATATTTGGGATATCAACTCCTTTTTTTCAATTATCTTTTAAGGGCTTTTTGTATCATTAGCAAATGGTGATTAGTTAATTACTTAAATTCATTCTACAGCTTTAGTTTGGTCACAATGCTTTAGTATCTGCCCTTGGTGCCATATAATTTCTTTTTCTCTTCTGTGTTTTAAAGGTTGGGTATGTTCGGAACTAAGTTCCATAATGTCACACTCTAACCAGCTATTTGTGGCATATAATCCATTCAACATTCCACTCTACATCTGAATGTTGCCCTTGGGAGTAGATGTTTTGTTTGGATGGGTTCAGTTCTGCTCTATGATACAAAATATATGCTTTTCAGGTTCACTATGATATTGGATTTTTTCTTACCAGTTACATGTTCTAGCCTCTGTAAAATTCTTTCTGAATGCAGAAACGATTTCTTTCTAGTGCCTGTAAATTTTCTTCTGTGTGTGGAAGTGTTTTCATTTTGCTTCCTTGTATCTTATCTTTTGCAAGCTGTAAGTGAGCCAGAGGAATAGTTGTTGACTTCTACTGTTTGGTCGACTAACTTTGATCTCCAGAGATGCTACTTTAGCTTATAAAGCTGAGGCTTTGGAATTACAGAGGCAACTTAGGCAACTGCAGAATCAGTATGATATGCTCACAAGCCAGGCTTCATCCTTGATCCAAGGAAGAAGGGCACGAGTTGCAGCAACTTCTAATGTCAATGGGCAACTTACTACAATAGATGATAGTCTTTCGGCGAGAAATTTGGAGGTGTGTAGAATGAACCAATGTTCTTATTCTTATCCGTAGTAGTTTGATACATTATGCTTTTTAATGGATCACCAAGTGGGGTAGTGGCTTTAATTGTATAGATCAGTTGCCAAAGTGACCCAGTTACAAGTTCAATGAGATTTTAGATATATATTATCATTTCAGTTTGGTTGATAGCTTGTAGTATGTATGACCACGGGCGGTTAGCTTGAGTGTCATAACTTTCCATCTCTCATAAAGGGTGGAATGTTCAAGTCACAGTTGGTATATCTGTTTACGTGTCCAGTAAAGCATCTCATAGGGACAATGCATGTTAGTGGCATTCATGATTTGATCTCTTCACATATTGCCGTACCGCTGGTTCACCTTTTGATAAGTGGATTATTGGGCAGAATTAGTCTTGACTCAACTTCCAAGTTTCCAATGTCTCCATCATATTTTAACAAAAGACAGAAGTTCATGGGGACGAGAGGGTGGAAGTTGATATCTAGCGGATGTGCTTGCATAGCTGCATCATGCTGCTTTGTATTCATTTGAATTGCACACAAGAAAGTTCTCATTTTTTTTGTTTTGGGTTTGATGCACTCATTTCTTTTGTAGAGAACATAAATGCACTTAACATTTGGTGCTTGATTTGGGTCTTTTATTTTGCCTTAGATGAATGCAGTTCTGGGAAGGATTTCCTCTACGGCTCAAGAGTTGGCTGATTATCACTCAGGGGATGGTAATGTTCCTCTTGCATGCACATTTGTCATTTTTGCACCATTTGGTTATTTCTGCTGCCAAACTTTGAAATTTTACGACGTTATTTGTAGTATTTCACATACTACAATCACTTCCATCTTTTAGTTTGAAACTTTTCATTTTGGAGGCAGTTACCTGTATCTTATCTTAATATACATGGATTGGTGTTTGAACTGGCCACTTGGTTTCAAATACTTTATGACCTAAAGTGTATAAACTAGGAAGTTGCGACCAGTTTCATCAATAATGTGGCTCATCGGAGGAATTAGTTGTGGGTTAAACTTTCTAGTTGGGTTTTGGTTGTGGACCTTGTCACCTTGAGGTTTTTGATGCAGTCCATTGTTCTACATCAGTTTTTTACCTAACTATTGTTGAGCTTGTCTAGGCTTGCTTTTTTGGGGCCCTAGCAAAATGCTGTTAAAGTTACTCATTGTCATCTGCACCAAACTAATCTTGGTCATGTTTCTGATACCTGTACTTGATATTCTCTTATAGTTAAGCAGATTTGGGTACACTGGAAATGAAAGAGAAAAGTAAAGGAAATGCACAACATGATTTTATTATACTGTTATGAAGAAAACCTTTCTAATGAACTTTTTGGTTATTATTACTTGCAGAGGATGGCATCTACCTAGCGTATTCTGACTTCCATCCATACCTGATTGTGGATGCTTCTTGTATGAAGGAACTGAATCAGTGGTTTGTTAAACAACTGGATACGGTATACGATCACAGTACTGTTAGTTTCAGTTTGCTTTATCTCCAGATTATGTTTTTTGGCATTATTTCTAGAAGAAATAGAGGAATGTGGCCTGATCCTTCGTAAAATAGGTAGTCGATAGACCAGTCACTTTGCAAAAGTATTGGGATCACTAGTGTTTTCAAGATCCATGTCCCAGCTCTCTTAGACGTTAAGATGTATGAGAACAAGGTTTGCCATCGTGGGTGAACCCTTTGGGTCGTACAATAGAGTTGTTAATTGATTATCTGTTTGATCCTTGATATGTATGGTTGGGATAGTGACATGGGGTTGCTTTGGTGCCAATCATCCTACCTAACAGAGAAAAATCCGCAGAAAAGCTGCTTATTTGATATTCTTTCTCTGGTTAACCTGAACTCTTATGATACTTTTTCAGTTTTCTAAAGACTCGTTAGCTAATAGTCCTACCTATCTTGTTCTCTTTCGATTTGGGGTGGAAATTATTGAACAAAGAGGTGAAAGAAAGAACATAGCAGACTAAGAGAATAAAGGAAGAAGATAGGAGAGAGTGCATGTATCTTCCAAGCTCTCATCACCAGAAAAGCACAGGATCATTATAGAGTTGTGCAGGGGATTGATTTGGTTCTTCTTCTGGATCTCTGGTTCGGATTTTAATGGATCTGGACCTTCCTCTTTGAGATCAACCTAGCTTGCAAGAACAGACACCAATTTGTGTACAACCGGCCGTACTCAGCCGAAAGGCACCCCGATGCCTAAGTCAATCTCAACTCAAGAGAAGGAAAGTATAGACCTCTTTAGTGAACAGTAATGGTGTACCTTGCTAGGGTTTAGTTTGTACGTCATGTGAAGAAACTTGACCTAGGCTCCAAGAAAGCTTGTGCCCCTCATGACGTCAGAGATACCCACCTCTCGGTTGATGTCATGCATGACTCACCGAGTGCTGTATGGATGGGCTCTACATGACTGAGCTGCTTCTCCCGGTATCTACACTGATCCTCCGTTTTCACCTGGGTCGGACTTATTTGGCCTGGTCCAGCCTAGACCTAGCTCCTCAATACCGCTGTCTTGGGTCTATGCGCTGCAGATCACACACCCCCCCTAGCATGCCGGACTCAGTGCGCTTTTGTTTGGCCAAAACGTTCTGTGCTTTCGGCTGCCTGCTTGCTAGGCCCGATGGGTGTTTTGGTTCGGCCCACTACAAGTAGGGAAGAAAAGAAAAGGGTAGAGGCAAAGATGGCGACATTGTATACAAGGGTAAGAGCTGAAAGAGAAATATGTATGATGTATGTAACTGTCGTTAACAGATTTTGGTTGGATATATATTTCTTCATGTTAAACCATCAAACCGAAAAACAGTTGGCGAAGAGGGAAGAGGCCCTCAAGTCTCATATCCCATGGGAGATGTTATTTTTACCTGTATGGGACAACCCCTAACACTTTCCCCACATGTGTGACCCCACTTGGACAGGGAGAGGTAAATGAAGGATCCAGAACTTTGGGACCACAGTGGAACAAGGTGCACTTATGTCACAAACAAAGAGAGAACGACCTATCAAATCACCGAGTTGAAACAGATCTTGTCCAAAATATCTTAAAGCCTAGCTTCAATTACAAGTTAAAACAGTCAACTAAAACCCATTGGCAGCGAGAGGAGAAATCTATAAGGCTCATATACTAACTGGGGATGCGTTATTTACTTAGCGTGGGCCACATGCATTCGTGCTTAGTTTGGATACTATTTTGTGACTCAGTGGCTTACAAAACAGTTGTCTGGTTTTGCTTATCCGTTACCGACCTATTTTGTTCCTTAATGAAAACTGTAAAAGCATTTTTTGGACCTTTCAGTATCATGAAATAGTTGTCTACTGAGGGTAAATTCTTGGATATCTTCTTCTCATGGAATTGTACGTTGGTTTTAATGGGCTTACCTTAATATCATTCAGGGTCCCTACCGACTAGTTGCAGAGGAGGGAAAAGCAAAATGCTCATGGGTGAATCTTGATGACATGTCAAATATTCTAGTACGAGGTAGTCTTCTTTCTTCTTTCTATTTATTGAAATACCTTCTGAGGGTCGTTAAGGATATTTTAAGGCTATACGTGACATGTTAGTGACCATATGTTATTTAGGAACCTTTGTCATTAGGATCACATGCACATACTAGATACCATTTGAGAATTCTATATCCATATCTGCAATTTGCATTGGCACACACCCACCCATATCTCCATCTCCCAGACAATTTGAATATGTATAGGCTATAGCACCTAAAATCATCAAGCCTAACTAACTGCCATTGATTTAATGAAAAGTCAGATGATTTTGACTTATCATTCTCCCTTTGCCAATGCAAGCAGATTTGGAGAAGTCGCATCATCAACGTGTATCTGAATTGCAACGGCTTCGCTCTATGTATGCACTTTTACTTCTGCAACTTTTGGTGGTTTTTAGGTTTTATATTGTTCTGTCAATGTTTGTGGACTTTGAAGGATTTTATAATCTCTCTGAAGATGAGTTTCAAAGATGTAGTAGGTCGAACATATAAATTAGATTACCTGTTTTGCAAGATCTTAACATGATACGTGATCAGATTCAATAACCATTTTGTCACACGTTGTTTCTTGTTACACAACACAGCTACTTGTTTTTGGCATACTTCTTTAATCCTGTGTCTTTTGGAAGAGTGTTCTCCCGACATAGTTTGTAGTCTTCCAATGCGTGTCAAAGGAAAGAAATTTTAGTTCTTTAATGCTGTGACAGATTTGGAACGAGTGAAAGACAGTGGGTAGAAGCTCAAGTGGAGAATGCTAAGCAGCAAGCTATTCTCATGGCACTTAAAGCTCAAGTAACATCTGATGAAGCTCATATTCATCTTGATCTTCATTCCCTTCGGTAGAGCATCTTTTTTATCTTGATTTTCATTTGCTGGCATGTGGTACATGATCTCTATTTACTTGCACATGATCTCTATTTACTTGCTTTCCCTGAAACAAAGATAATTAACATCCAATGAATGCCAGATTTGACTTAAATAAGTGCGCTTACAGTGTGATTTTTGGCAATGAATGATCTTTTTCTCGCTCTCAATGCAAAAGGAAATCTTGTTATAAATCTCCATGAAAGTTCAAACATTCTATTTTTCATATCTAAAGCTATTCAGTTTTTAAATAATTACTTTGCTTGGGATAAAAAAGAAGCCATTAGCAAGTCTTTACCTGAAAAATGTCTTGGTAATAGGTCTTACATAGTTATATATCCTTATAATTAAATTTGTGTACTTCATAAAATGTTGTTAAGCACCCGTTGTTTGGGAATTAGAATCTTGGACAGGAGGGCTTTCATGTCTGGAGGTTTTCTGCATACATGTTCTGATGGTGTTATAAAAGTTTCTGTGAATGTTTTGTAATTTCCGATATGATGTACGGATCTTTGAAGTTTCAAATATATCTAAATCTAATTGGTTTTGTGAAGCTCAAAAAGTTGGATAATGTTGTGGTAGTCTTTCTGTTAGATAGAGGTAGTCTATTTTTGTTAATTACTAGCAAACAGAACATATGTGGTGTTTAATTTATCACCATACGATTACATGAATGTTTATCTCACCCAAAGACATGGATGCCATTTAGGCCTCGTAGTCTTTCCTACAGAAGATTAGCTCTATTGGTAATAAATGCACGCATTTATATTGCCTAATTTGTAGGAGAAAACATGCTGAACTGGTGGGTGAACTTTCAAATCTTTATCACAATGAAGAAAAGTTGTTATCTGAGGTATGAACCTTCAGCTAGTATCTGATTTTTAATCTGCTGCTTGTTATGTAAAATCTCTCAGTTATTTCTTTTGCTCAAAAACCTTTGGTGGTTGAAACTTGTAACCAGAACTTTCTTGTTTATGATGTGGTTTCATATATGTGTCAGAACTTATTGGCATGTTCAAGATGGAATGCTTGATTCTCCATCTGCTGTGATGTATCCTGGGAGTTGATTCTATTTTCAGCTCTCAGTTTTTTTATTTTGTAGTTCCTAGAGGAGATGGAAACTCATAGAGCCTCTTTATGCATTCTATTCTAAAAGTTAGTAATATACCTAATCTACCCCTTTGAGGCACCGATTAATGGGGTAAATTGGGTGCACTTTTCTGGAGGCATAAATTAGGAAGGCCCTAGCAGCTGCTCATTATCTTTTGTGGAAATACATGACGTAGTTTGTGATTCTTTGGAAACATCTATAACAGTTGTTCTTGACTAAATTGTGTTTACCCTCAATTTGGAATGAATTTCATGCTATCATTGTTTGCTACCTCCAAATATATTTAAGGTGTCATAGAATCAGGAAAAAGAGCATTGCTAATGTAAATTTCTTCATCCTCAACTTTGTAAATTTTCCTTTAAACAGGCATGAGACATGGTGCAAAATATGCTGTGCCACTGAAAATAGGAGCCGCCATGGGTTTTCTCGCATTTTGGGTGGTTGTGTGACTTGTATTATAGAAAGATTTTGGGATTTATAATGGCGAAAACATTGTTGAACATTTGAAGTACCTCCAGTGGGAAGTCCATCTTGTAGCCAAGGAAAATTTTCTTTAGCATTGAGAACCATGTAAGTTGATTATCCATATCAAGAATGCAATTACTCAAGCATGATCTAACAACCTTACCAAAAGGACTAATACAATACCAAGGCTAGATAAGGTATTGTCACCAAAGGTATTTGCATGCCATTAAGCTACATCCGTTGTTTTAACATTCAAATGGCCTCAGCATGTTATTTGCTATTATATTGACGACAGATGACGGTCATGGAATGCATTACTATGCTTGTTGAGGATTCAAAAAACTGTGATGTTGATTCCTACCTTGACCAGTTTGAAAAAGCCATGGATGCTTATAATGCTATTAGATGTAGTTTGTAATATTTATTTGTGTTGTCACAACTTTTCTCTCCTAAATAAGTCCCTGATTTCTGTATTTGCAAAAAAGAAACTCTTACCTAGCTTTTGTCTGGTTGTTGAGTGGGGATAATTTCTGTAAATCCCAATTGTTAGTGTGGCTTTTATTTATTTGTAGAATATCCCTGATCTTTGTTGGGAGCTGGCTCAACTTCAAGACACATACATTCTGCAAGGTATTGGAAATAATTTTTTTAAGTTGAAGACTAAAATACTTCATATCCCACATTTCTACTTGTCTTTTTGAAACTACAATTTCATTCTTGATCATGCAGGTGATTATGATTTGAAGGTGATGCGCCAAGAATACTATATTAGCAGGCAAAAAGCGGTATGATTTGCTACTTCGAACTGTATTTGGAACAATGTAATCATGAAAGCAAAGGACAAGAATGGTGTTTTTTTTGGGTGCTGTTCTAGAGATGCAAACCTTTTTGTTCTTAACATGGATGCAGTTTGGAATTGGAAAAAGACAGAGAAAATAAAAACTCGGTATGGGGAATTATATCATGTTGGCCTAATTAGTTGCTCGAAACTTAGTGGTGTGACCAAGCTACTCAAATTTGCAATTTATGCTTTTCGCATTATAGTTTCTTTCGATAAGATACAGAAATTTTGATGTAATTTTTTTTTGTTGGATGAACAATCGTGTGAGGTATGGTTATATGATTATGAGGTTAGATGAAAAAACTAGTTTGGCCATTTGATGTGTGTGCAGTGAGTTCCATTATGTAGCACTAGCAACTGCTGCTGCATAGATGTTATTGTGGTGTTTGGCGTTAGTTCACATCTTTTTCCCGCTTCTAATTATTTGTCATGTTCGCAGTTCATAAATCATCTGATTAATCAGCTTGCAAGGCATCAGTTGTTGAAGATAGCCTGTCAGCTGGAAAAGAAAACTATGCTTGGAGCTTATGCGTTGCTTAAAGTTATTGAGTCAGAGCTGCAGGGATATCTGTCAGCAACCAAAGGTCGAGTGGTATGTGGACACCTCGTTAAGGATGTGTTTGGAACGTAGGGAAAGAAAAAAAGGAAAGGGAATAATACTTTTCCTCCCTATGTATGGTTCCTAATTTGAGCTGAAGAGAACTAAAGGTCAAAGGGAATCAAGTAAATAAGTTTCATTTTCTGCACTCTTTCCATAAAATTTATGTTTCGTTAGTTTACCATATTATTTGCTTTCATCTTCCATGTCAAACCAAACAAAGGAAAGTTATTTTCCTTGCCTTATGCCCCCCTAAAGAGAGGTAGATAACCAACTCTCTAGAATTTCTTTCTTAATACATTCCCTTCTTTTTTCTTTCTTTCCACAAAGTTCCAAAGACTTTAAAGGCTCCTCAAAATCACTTATAATCGAGATAAACATGAACATTAAGTAGAATTACTCTTGTAATTTTAGTCGTTTTCTTTGCATTACTATCTGTCTTCATTCAACGTCTTCTACTCCTAGAGTCGTTGCCTAGCATTGATTCAAGCTGCATCTGATGTACAAGAACAAGGAGCAGTGGATGATCGAGATACTTTTCTTCATGGTGTTAGAGACCTCTTGAGTATTCATTCAAGTAATAACAGTACATTTGCTTCACCTTCTCCCTTGCTCTGTCTACTTTTCTCAGAAATTGAAATTTGCTTGGTCTTCTTTCCTTTTGGTTAGATGCTCAAGCTGGTTTGTCTACATACGTATCAGCACCAGGAATTGTTCAACAGATTTCTGGCCTACAGTCAGACTTGATGACCCTTCAGTCTGACCTAGAGCATGCCCTTCCAGAGGACAGAAATAGATGCATCAATGAGCTGTGAGTATTGTCCTTCCTTAGCTAGATTAGATTGATGCTTATTTGCTAGACATTTTTCCAAGCGTCCTCAATTGCTGCCTCTTGCCATATTCATGACAAAGTTGTCCCTCAGTCCAACCAAATTGGTACTTTTTTTCTTAAATTTTTTTCTGTGAGAGCGACATGAAAGTCATGCCTTACTAACAAAATAATAACCAATTACTTTATGATGTGTTCTCATTTTATTGATTCACAAATCAAATAGTGAATCAATGACACTGAACTTTGAATTAACAGCTAGCACTTATCTCTTGTGTTTTGTGTATATGTTAGGTGCACTTTTATTCAAAGTTTGCAGCAACTACTTTTTTCATCGTCAACAACTGCACAACCAATCCTGACACCTCGGGTATGCATTTCATAAACTGGCCATTACACTTAACCGTGCTTTTGTGTACATAGTTGTTTCACATTTTGTTCAGTCTGTTTATTACGCTCTACCTTTACTATTGTCAGCATGCTGAAGTAAAATGAAACCTTGTAGAATCATTTCCTCTTTGTATATGACTGAAACTGTATGTTTAATGAGTAACTCCTCCATTGGTTTCAGTATAATTCACTTTGAGCAATACTATGTGTCATTTGTTATTCCTGATCCTGAAAGATTTGGTTCTTTATAGTCACTAATGAAAGAGCTGGATGAGATGGAAAAGATCAATGCAAAACTGTCTGCTGCAGTTGAAGAAGTGACACTTGAGCATTGCAAGAAGAATGAGGTAATTCCAACCTAGTCTACTGTTCCTTGTTTCGGACCACTTCAAAGTACGTAATCAAGTTCAATTATTGATGTGGGTAATTCATACTTAATAATTTTTTGGACAAAGTGATTTTGGAAAGTGCTGACTCCATGATCGAGCAATCTGATCCATATTCTATAGAGTGACTGTTGAATGTTGTAGAAAGAGCAAATTTTGAAAAACGAATAGTGATACTATGGTCATTGATGTTGTAGTTATCAACCTACTTTCTTAATAAGTTATCAAACACAACCCTGACACCAATGATCAACAAGTATTTGTATCCACGAACTCATCCTCATGGCTTTGGCATTGCAGATTGTGAAACATCATTCGCAAGAGGTGGGCCTTCAGAGGCGGGTTTTTGTCGACTTCTTCTGCAGTCCTGAGCGTTTGCGGAATCAAGTTGGAGAACTGACAGATCGAGTCAGGGCTTTGCATAGTTCATCAGAACGCAATTGACTTGTATTCGGTGGTTCCATCAATCCCTTTTAATGAACCGAGGTTTGTAAGTTTCATGTCTGTTACCTTCAGTTGTCTATGGATGCCGAATGACATTTTATAGGGATGTGATCACAATCTTATTTGTTTTGTACCAATATTGTGCAGTTTCACTTTTATTTGTCCATATAGTGTTTCCAATTCATTTTCTTGTGGAGAACCGTGTGGAATTGGAAATGGGAAATCCCTTTTAATGAACCGAGGTTTGTAAGTTTCATGTCTGTTACCTTCAGTTGTCCATGGATGCCAAATGACATTTTATAGGGATGTGATCACAATCTTATTTGTTTTTGTACCAATATTGTGCGGTTTCACTTTTATTTGTCTATATAGTGTTTCCAATTCATTTTCTTGTGGAGAACCGTGTGGAATTGGAAATGGGAATTTCTGAAGTCATTTTCTTTTTCTATTTTTCAGCTTTCCTTTATCCATTTGGAAGCCATTTTTTCACCTTATGTTTTGATTATTGATGGATGTATTAGCTTGTGGATGTGGCTCCTAAATTGAACCATTGCCTATTTCCTTCGAAGTTATTGAAGGTGATAATTGTCCTGATAGTTGATATTCCGTCCCCTTTTTCGGTGTAATACACCGTAGAAATGCGAGTAGGGATATACCGGTTCGTATCTCGGTGGGGTAGGAATATCAGTTGTTATCTTTGTCGTTGTTAAGATTACTTCAGAAAGTTCTGTATCATCTTGCTCTATTGGGAAATTCCCTGGGTGCATGAATAGGAGTTCTGGACTAGTTGTGTAGCAGGAAGGCTGTTGGAAAGAACTTACAAGATTCTTCACACGTACTACTGCACTACTGCTGTAACCTTTGTACAATTGTGAAAGGAACTCAACGAAGACAGGAAATAGAAAGAAGAGAAAGTTTTACAGATGGTTCAGAACAAGAATTCTGCAGAGCTATGCAGTTACATCCATGTAGTTATGTGTATAGAGAGAGAGAGAGAGAGAGAGAGAGAGAGATGATGCATGTTTCACTGGTTGGACGTAATTTGGCGGATTCTGATATTGATATAGATTCCAAAAGGTGAAGGATTGCAAGAGATCCCAACGGCTAGCTCCAGTGAGAACAGTCATAAGCTGTAAACCCCCATATGTTGAATTCGAAACATGGAAATCACTTGGGCCAGGCCACAAGAGAGCAATCTCTTGTGAATCTCATAATTTCAACGTGAATGACCTATTTTTAACCGAACGGGGATAGTAGAGGTGTGCATAAGCTGAGCCGAGCACCCTTGACTGTCAAACCAAAGAAAAAGGGAGAAAAACGAATCATTGTTAATGGCCCCTGGTTTTTATACCATACTTTGTCATTGTTGACTTACCGTCATGATCTAAGTTGGGATGTTATTAACAAATAACATAAGGTATGCTTGTCAAACGATGATACTGCTCTCAATTTTTTCCCTTGCAAATTTTAATACCATTTTCAAAAGACACTTTTCCACTTGCGCTGTCACATGCGCAGTGCATAACTTACGGTAGAAGTGGTGTCTCATCACTCTCTTTGTCTAATGATTTCCTCTTTAGCCGTTCGTTTTGCTTTCATATTTTTCTTATGATCTCTTTTTCCTCTCTAGTCTCTATTGTCTTAAAATAATAATATTAATAATAATCTCATCTGTATATAAGCCCGCAACTCGCAATCCGAAGACTTTTATGAGCCCAGAAAGATTTCGCTTTTCAACGAACTCAAGTTTTCCATGCTTGCGACCAATCCAAGAGGGAACTTATTTTTCTTGACCGTTTGGTTACTGAATTATATAAGAAAAGAAAAGAAAAGAAAAAAGTAGAATGGATGAGTTTAGTATATTCACTTGGACAGTTCCTTCTTTAGCTTATCTGCTTTCACATTGTTTGATAAAGTCCACTTCCTTCTAGCAAGTAGGGCACTCCCACCCACCGCATTTGCTTTTCAACTACATGGCCCACCTTGCGGGGTCAGATCATTATGTCTCAGAAAACCCTTGTACCTATGTGTCGGGCGATTTTTAGGACACCGGATTATGTAATTTCTTTTATGTTTTAAATCAATGGCGGAAAAACACCTCGGCACAGATATTTTCGGCACAAAACATCCTGTCTCCCACCTTGCTGTGGGGGAACGAACGGAAAAGCAGGAGTTTTCGAAAGCATCAATTAGATGCAGGTGCTGCCGGGGAGACCTGATCCCAGTCCCAGTTACCACGTGCGATGTCTCATTCCAATGAAAATTAAATTCTACTCGCTGCACTTTCAGTCATTTGTGGGTAAGTTCAACGCGTATATCTTCTTGAATAAATTTTAGAAATTGATTTTCGCACTCCATTTCTTACTGATAGCGCTTCAATTTTAACGTGAAATTTACTTCGTGAACAAAGTGGAGCGTCATCAGTAAAAAGTGGAGCGCAAATATCAATTTCCTAAACTTTTTATCCTTCTCCTTTTTCTTTGTTCTTTTTCCTTTTTCCTTTTTCTTTTTTTTTTTGGAGCGGCATCTTAAGGGGACAATACGTACACGGTACACCATTACATTTCTTTAGAGCAAGTCCGGTAGTTTTGCTCGCTTTAAGCCATTCTCAAAAAAATGGCCATAAATAGCAACATTTGGCTCAATGGTGCATTGGCATTTGCAATGCCATTTTTTTGGGAATGACTCAAAACCATTTTACTAAAATTGGACTTGCTCTTTTACTAGAAGTATTGTTTATCTTCGTTATTTATTTTGGTAGCATGCTTAAATGCCGAGTCGCCGACAATGAATTCACGTTGAAATTCATGCATATTTCACAGTTAAAAGAAAAAAACTGAAGTAGACTCACGAGACATATATATAGATTACAGATGGGCACACTAAGACCAACATGAATAGGAAACTTGATCTATTCCCAAGCTTTTGGTTTAGCTCAAATTCCAACAATAACACCTCCATGATTCTCAGAACAGCCAAAAGCATAGATTGTCAACAGAAAACCCTAAAAAAGTTACCCAAACAAAAGTTAAACCGTTAGCAAGAAGAAGAGGGCTTCTTGCCTAATACTCCTACACTCCATCTTCTTTGGCTTTTTGAGCTGATGAGTTTCACTGAACACAAAAGTACATCAACTCATCACCATATATAGATACCTAATTCTACTTTAAAAAGTAGTTCTCTTTTCCATATATGTACGCGCGCAGCATAATACTATCTAGATAGGTAGATAGATAATCTCCCACCAAGATTCATGAAGCACAGGTTGGCAACCAGCAGCTTGAAAAGAAGCCCAGTCCTCTCTTCTGCCAAAAACCATAAATATGAAATCAGGCAAAGTCAATTTGCTTTTTTTTATCCTCAACCCTACATACTGTAAAAGAAAGCAAAAAGAAATCTTGCTAGGGTGGCGGTGTGACACTTTTTTCCACCACATTAATTTCATAGGGTCTGTTAACTTAGCAAAGGACCCTGTAAAAATGTATGTTGGATTTGGGTGTTCGAGCAATGAAATAATTTTTTTATGCTCATAGCCATATGCCATAAATGTGATTTACAAAAGTTGTACGATTATCATTCATGTGATTTTTTCTGAAAAATTGTACGCGATGAGATGAATGTGAAAGCAACCAAAAAGGTATTGCCGGTTAATAATTTTACTCCAAGATAGCTGTGCTAGTCAAAGATACTCTACAGTTTATATACTGGATCCCATCATATCTTGTTCTTCTACGGTGGTGTTCCGGTTTCTTGAAAAAGAACTTTTTAGAAAAGGAAGGTAATTTCAAGCTCAAAAATCATGTATTTACGGAAATAATTTTCCTACCAATATGGATCTTATTTGATAGATTTCATTGAAATCTTTTATACGGTGTAAAAAAAATCAAAAAATTATTTTTCATTTTTATTATATTTAAATTTGAAAATTGAAGAAAAAGAACTTTTTGAAAAAGAAGGGTTAGTGGAACACCCCCTACAAAACACATTCAGAAGCATACAGACACAAATCTATTCGAGACTGTAAGATGCACGTGGGTTTCACACAACGTACGTGAAACTCACACATATTAAACGCTTTCCGACCTATCGCTATTGTATGTAAAATCTTTATCTAAAAATATTCTATTATTTCCTCCGTCTCAATTTACTTATCTCAGTTCTATTCTAACTGAATGAAAAAAAGCTAATTATATCTTTAAATTGATAATGAATTTTATATTCAACATGAATCTTGTTTGATAAATTTTGATTTGTTCTATAATACAATGTTTTCAAAATCACTTTAAACATTATAAATTACAAGATATAATCAATTGAAAAATAGCACGAACTCCCAAAAGTAACAATTAAATTAGAACAGAGGAAATAGTAATAAAAAGACAAACTCAGTGCACAAGACTCGTGACTCCCGTGAGGGTCAGGGAAAGGTTGAACATTAGTACCAAATTATTTAAAATGGCTGTTTCCGGTAGGCCCCAATTAATCAGGACCCACAACTTTTTTTTGTCAGTCTTTTATTCAGTTCTTGTACTAATTCAATTTTATTTAACCAAAAAAACTTGCGACAAATTTTGAAATGGAGTAGCTAGAAAGGTGGGGTAAAAGAATTAGAAGACGTACCCTTTTGGGTTTGGCGTAGAGCAGCTCCGGGGAGATCTTGTAGAGGTCTTCATCCACTGCTTTCGGAGCTTTCCGCGGCGGCGGTGGTGGCGGCTGCAGCGAAACAGGGCTAGGTGGTTCCTTCACCACCCATTCCTCCTTTTTTGTTTCTTTCACATGTGGGTAACGTGCTTTTGCCTGCGTTAATCAATCAATCATGTTTTAAAACAAAATGGACAGCGTTCAGATTTTTCTCATTTCCAAAGAAAGGACTGTTTTCCTAGCTAGATTTTGAAAATCAGAAAACACATCAGCAAAATCTTGTGGTTTGACGACAGGCAACTTTATGGTACCAGAGTGGGTAAAATTAAGTACCACACATTAGATGCAGAGAGATGTCAATCACATTTCTCATGTCAAGTGCTCAGATGTTGTACCAAAACTCAAGTACTCCAATATTCACGGTGCCCAGAGTCGGTCTGCCTTGACTTCTCAAAAGTTTAAAGCAAAATTAAAAGACGAGACCCTATTACCGAACTATTATTAAGGGATAGAAAAGTATGATGAGCTATTGAAATTCAAAATTTTTTAGAGCCTTAAAGCGCCGCAACTTAGAGCATATACACTAAATTAGAGATAATAGCATCTTAGGTATTTTATCTAAGCAAAAATTCAAAATAAGCATTGTACCAAGTTAGCAATAGCCCCTTTTAAGATTAGGTAAAATAAATTTTGCAATAGTACTTTAATAAATTTACCTAAGAACTATTCGTCATTTATACATTTAATATTATTTTCTCTGTTCTTGTCTCTCTTTCTCTCCTCCAACAAAAAGAAGAATAGTAAAAAGAAAAGAAGGAAAAAATATATATTATTTTAATAGAGAATACGTAAAATAAATAGTATTGATGTAATATTGAAAAAGATGTGAATAGTTAAAAGAAAAAATGAGCACTGTTCATTGGCAATTTTGGCTCAAATTTTACCTAATCTGGTATACTTGCTCTTGTCACGCTACACCCAATATCGTTGTAATTGCTATATTTACGAGTTCTTTCAACTTATCAAAAAAAAAAAGTTACTATAATTTTTCTTGGTGGAAATGTACTATCCCCCCCTGCACTTTAAGTGTTTCATATTTCGAACATTTTCGAACCCAAAAAACATATTTCTACAGATTACAGAGTATTATTTTTATTTTTTTACGCAAAATTAAAGTGCTAAATACATTTAAAGTGGGACGAAATGAGTACTACATATGTTATGAGTTCCTACACTGGACAAACTTATGGGAACGAAAAGAGGTAAGATATTGAGTCACGAGCTTAATTACCCTGCGGCGAGGAACAACGATCATGGCCGGAGTGACAACGTCATTCTGGTACAAATCACCGGCGACGTACAAGTCGCGATCCTCGGAGTAAGTGTAGCGAAGCAACCCGCCGGCTTGCCTCGCCGATTCGAAACACTGAGTGAAAGGGAGCCCGTACTCGTCGTTGCAATCCCAGCTCCCGAAAGCCGGTATGTGCCCTCTCCAAAACTCCTGCAAAACCGATCATTTAACACCATAATTAACGAAATTAACACCCTCCAAACGAAGCTTAACTAACAAGAACGAAGTAGGAAAAATGGAAGAAATACTAGTGCATGCTTTACATCCATTGGCAGGGAGGGAATTTGGTGGGTCTGAAGAATCTTGGAGAGATATTGACTTCTCAGATCAGATATGGTATTTCAAAGGTTGTGTTCTTCTTCTTTGAATTAATGATTCTTGTGCTTTCTCTTATAGGGGGTGTGGGAGGGTGGAAAGGCAGAAGGAGAAAGTGACAGATCGAGGGGGGGTGGTGTTTTTAATGGGTTCGGTTTTCTTTTGTGGCTTTCTTTTCGGGTGTAGGTGTGTATTTAAAAGAAAAAATGAATCACCACGAAAAGGAGAGAGGGGGGGGGGGGGGACATAGGTTCTATGGCCCATGGGGATTAGGAATTTTCAGTACCGGGTGGATAATGCGTGGTGTCAGTTTGGCGCATTTGAGTCGTTCGATGCGATTTTAGATGGTTTGGATTGGGAGAGAGAAAAAGAAGAGAGAAAGAGGAGGGATGAGAGAAGAGATAAGATTTTAATCTAAGCCGTTTAAAAATGTATTAAAATGCTTGAGAGTGTCAAGCGATGGAATATACATGCTCGGTATTGAAAAAGTTCTCCATGGGGATCCCAGGGGGAATTTTGAGGCAAGCGCTGTGCAGACTATGCAGCTACTATTATGGGTCCAATGGGGTCGGCTCCTGTCCGGTCTCACTCTCTATTCAGTCCGGTGCACTTTGGATCACTTGTAGACCCTTTCGGGTCTCACAATAATAAACGAAATCATTTACATTTTAGAGCTCATCGAGAACATTGACCACGTCAATAATGACGTCGATCGACTATCGTTTAATATGATATTGAAATGTATTTATATTAACATAATTGTGTCAAATAGATTACAATTAATCTAGTATTTCATACTTTTTTTCTAACAAATTAGCATCTCAAAATCATATCGAACGATATCCGACAATATGAATTTTGGCGTAGTCGATGTTCGCAACGAGCTTTGAAGAGTGAACTATTCTAGTCATTTTTTTGAGTCCAGAAAAGGCCCACAAATGGCCCCAAACTAGACCGGACTGGGTGGAAGGAAATGACCGGAAAGCAAGCACCATAGCCTGATGTACTTAATCAAATATATGATCTTTTATTTATTGAGTTAATTGTTTTAATTAAAAATTACTCCTTCCGTCCCATAAAGTTTGGCTTTTTCAAAAATGCATGTCATTTTTAAATTGCATATATCTTTCAATTCATAATGTTTTTGGCAATTTTTTGAATTTTGTTCAATAGAACAAATTAAAATCTATCAAACAAAATCCATATCTACCTAATAAAACATAAGGGTGCGGATTTTCACACAAACACAAGTTATAATAACGATTGAGATTCATTTGATTCAAGGGTTGAGAGACATTTTATTCATTTGATTAAAGTGCCCACATTCCTCACATGAATTACAACATTGCTATCAGATCCAATGGTCTAACCCACTCCATCCTTACCGTCCGTTCAAAAATCAAACCTACTCCCGTACTCTCTCTCTCTCCGCTCTCTATCTCGATCTCGAACCCCCCTCTCTCTCACCCCCACCGACATCCACCCACAACACTAGTGCCGTTCCAACCGCTACCGTTGCCGCACACACCCACCAAAACTCACACGTCATCATATCACGGAAGCTCGGACTCAAAAGATCAGAATTCATACCCTAAAGTGTAGGGCATTGGGGCGTGGTACAGGGCCCAAGGCCTATTCCTTATCCACAACAAGGAGGAGATAATTAAATTCTCTCGAGGGAAGAAAGAAGAAAAAGGACGCAACCCCAGATATGAAAAGCTTCCCAGGTTCAGTATTAATGCTTGCTAACGGACAGAAAGACAAAGAAGTAAGGTTGGAGAGAGAATCTGCAAAAAGGCTAGAGAGAGAGAGAGTGACAAGAGAAGACCCGATGGCCGATACTACTCTTCTTCTTTTTTCTTTGAATACTTTTTCTTTTTCTATATCAGCGCGGAGGGGTCAATTGCTTTTTCCTGGTTTGTCGCTGATCAATATATTCCAACGAAAGATGAAGGGGAAGGTAAGAGGATTTGATATATACTCCCGATCTTAAATGCAGAACTTTGGAAATGTTTTTTTTTTTTTTTCCTCCGACGATCAAAGATGTCAGTGTCAATTTACGCGCAAATTCTTTGGAGATTTAATTGTGCGAGGGATAAACCCACTAACCAACCGAACTAGCTTGGATTGAAAATGGATTTTTGAACCCCCAAACACGCGCTTGATGTAGTAAAGAGACCTCGTGTTCTGGGCCATAGACTAGAATTTAGCCTCTCCCTCGCTAAATTTATAAGAGAACCTCCGGCAGTTCCTAGTCATTTTATACTTAGGAAAAATATCAATTTCTATAATACATGGCCACAAAATTTAGAAAAGCCCCAATAGTCTAGGTATTGTTAAAAATTAGGGTTTACAAACAAAATCCCCCAAATCAAAATTAGGGGTTCTAAGAACCGAAATCCCCTATTCTCTCCTACGAAATCCGAACCCAAATCTACGAAGGTGGGAAATTTTTCATGCGTAACAGAGAGAGTAGAGGTAGAGTTGTTCACTAGCGAAGAGAGTAGATGACAGACGGCGATGTTGATGACGCCAATGATGTAAACGCCAGTGATGGCGCTAACAAGGTAGATTTGCAGAACATGTCGAGTGTCTGGGAGAGAGAATGAATATGAGAGAGAGGAGGGGGAAGAGGGAAGATAAATGGTTTGCCAATGATATTGTAACTCGCCAACAATTGACGATTTGCCAAGACTCCTATTGAGACTGTTGGGCCTGTGATTTGGCCTTGAGCTAGCCATTTTGTCCTAGAATAAAACTTTGCTTAGACCGTTGGAGATGCTCTAAGAAAACTATAACTATAAGTAATGGTGTATCCATAATTTTGTTGCAAGTAAAATAAACTCCATAGTGAGTTTTCTCACATTTAACCATATTTTTCAGTTCAAAAAAATACTTTCAAATCAAGAGTTACAATATTGAGGTTTGAATTTGTGGTAACACGAATCGTTTAACTGACATAATATTGACCAGAAACTAATTTCATACTAGAGGTGAAAATAAATGATGTAAAAATATGATCCCAAAACTTGGGGTGACATGGTTATGGCCAAGATCTTTTTTTTTATTTTAAAAAGGGTGACAATCGGAATTCAGTGCCGGGTGGGTACCATGTAGTGTCCGCTTGGCGCATCCGAGCCGTCCATTACGTTTTTGGACAGCTCAGATTTGGAAAAAAAAAAAAGGAAAGAGAAAATGTTGGGGTGAGAGAAAAAAAAATTTCAATCCAAACCGTCCAATAATGTATTAGACGGTTTGAATGTGCCAAACGGATACTACATGAAATATATCCATCCGGCAAAAAAAAAATTAACGGCGACAATGACATGGTTATGGCCAAGTTAGAAAGGGTACGATGAATGTAAAGAGTTGCACAGTCTTTAACAAAACCAAAAATTACAGCGAGAGTGCAGACTACAGAAAGATCCAGGGGAATCCAAAAGTAGTACTATTCCTATAGAAATAATGAACAAAAAGAATTGAATTTGGATTAGGATTTCATTGATCTATGGGGGGGGTGTTGTCCAACTCCAAGGACATGCACATTGTGCAGTGTGAGTGTAGGGTCGCTTTGAATTTCTCTGAGGGCTATTGGTGGGTGAGGGACTGAGGGGCTCTCTTCTCTTGTGAACTGTTTAATATCCCTTCAGTTCCGATTTATTTGTCCAATTTTGGATTTTCAATTTATTAAGAGAATCATGGAAATTTAATTCATTAATTTGAAAATTTACATAATCTTATCCATTGATTTTGAAATTAGACAGTTAATTTGAGACGTGTACAAGTCAAAAAAGAGGACAAACAAATTGAAACGAAGAGAGCAGCATCACGTGGATTTCATTTTCTAGATACTGGAGTAGAACAAAAAGTCATCACTAGCCCATGATTTTTGAAGGCAAGGTGGTTTCAGAGTAGAAGTCAAGAATTTGGCAAGAAAAGCCACTATTCGACTACCATTACTCGTTTGTTTTCTTTTCCCTAATAATGACAGGATGAGACTAGTGGTTGTCAAAGATTCTTGGGGCATGTTCTGTGTTTCTCTGTTTGACTTCTCTGCCACTATTATGTATGTTTAGTGCATTTTAGGGTCAAATTTTCTTTCTGAAAAAAAGTTGATTTTGATTAGATAACTTTTTTTCTATTGGCGAATTTTACTACTTTTTTGAAAATTTAGATTAGTTGAACTCCTAAATTCCTTTCTCCTGACACCTCAATAAATGACAGTACTCCTAGAGTCGTATGTGGTGGTACTCAGAGGGCCTTTTGAACACACATAGGTATGGGGGCCGGAGAACACACAAAAACTTGAAAAGTTTAAACTAGGAAAGGCTACAATCATGCGTGATGGTGAAGATTATGAGACACCAAATTTGTCGGTTGATTTATTTGCTTTAAGTTTTGACATTAACATATTTTACAACCGCTACATTTAGGATGACGTTTTCATTTATGAATTCTATGTGAAGAATCAATGACAAAACCGAATGGATAAGTGATAACATGAATGTATCTTGGACATATTTATATAGACACGCGTTTAAATGTATTTACAATAAAAATATGATGCAAAGCTTTCAATTTCACAATATGAAAACTTGTCATGGTCTATTGCATGTAAAGCCCTACTTAAGTAACTTTTGTTCATGACTATCGTTACTTTTTACTAGTGTTTTCAATGAAGAAAGTATATATGGTTGTATCATTTGTCACAAAAAATTTCCCTCAATCTATGCATTTATGGTGCCCCCATTACTCGTTATTTCTTGCTACACGTGGGGGTTACACACTTGGTGGTGGAATCCGTGTAAATATGTGATGAAAAAACTCCCTTAAGCATCACGTGGCGGTGCTACAAAATCAGTAATATATGTACCATAGGCAGTCGAGTCCAAAACGGAGATGGGCCTGTTACGTGGTCTCATCTCATTGAGAAATGGGCTGTGACTTTCGTAGACTTTCAAGTCCATAGGTACCTCTAACCTGCTAATAGAAAGGGTTTCGAATCCACCATATCTTCTTGGCCCAATGGTTCAATAACATAAAAACCAACAAATCCAACTATTTTGCGTGTGTGTGTGGCGGGTGTGTGTGAACGTGACTACTAAAGGTTAATTTGTCGGGTCGTTAACTTAAAGTCCCCAGAATTAATTGAGGTGTAATGTCGTGGGTAGATCAAACAAAACTCAATAATGGCTTAGAGAAATGGTGATAAATAACTTAACCATATATACAAGAATGACAAGATAAGGATGCCTTTGAGTGCCTAGCTCGTTTTGTTGTGGCATCCATTTCCATTTTCCGATTCGTGAGAATTATCCATGGCGATCAAGAAGCTAATTGCCTACGCCACTGAAGCCTTTGAGCGCGCACTAAATGAGATGATGGATTGGGAAAACCCAAAACAAGTAGGACTCATAGGAGGTGATTGAGGCAAAAACACCAAGAAAAGAACAAACAGATTAGGTAAAATAGAGAAGAAAACTTTAATAGCTTAGGTACAAAGAAGAAATAAGACATCAAAACACCTGATTTCTTCTTGAATTTTGGGCCTTTTGTGTCTGGGTGGTTTAACACTATAAGGTACAGAGAAGAAATAAGACGAGAGAGGGTAGATACATATAGTCGATTAAATTTTTATTTTTTCGTGAAAACCGGGGATGGTCTGTGCCATCCCGCCCCTCACTTTGCCTCTGACCCTGGAGAAAGCATAATATGGGGACCACGCATACTTTGTGTACGCCAAACTCGATCTCCCCGCTTGGCCTTCTTAAATACTAGCCAATGTCGTTATTTCTCCATTTTAAGTCAAACAACAAGAACAAATAGAAAGAAGAAGAATGGTCCAATTCTTTTGTCTCAAATCTTCAGGGGCCCCAAGACTTTGTTGATTAATGTCTTCGTGGAGCAATAGAACTATGTAAAAAAAAGCATGCAAGAACTTTGAAGGATTCGGCAACACACGTAGAATGATAAAACACAATCTGGAATGTCAAACATGATAACGATACTGGAAGCCATCAGCAAACCAAACCAAACCAAACCGCAGCAGCCTAGCCAAAGAGATGATGATGATGATGAATGGCGAATGCAATCAGCATATATATATATATATTCGTAGAGTTATTAGATCAGCTGCACCTCCAAGCTTAAATACATAATGCAATAATGCATGCTGAATTGAGTATATATATGAACAAGCTAGGCTAGGTCAAATTTTCCCTGCATTGGTAGAGTTACAAGGGAGTTAGACTTCTTCGAGTTAGGTTTTGGAAGCGGCTATATATACTAATTGTTTTTTTAATAATGTTATGTACAAAGAAAACTTATCCACCCGAGAGCAGGGTGCCAGGGACGGAGCTATGTTGGGGCCGGCTCCCCAAGCATCCGAGTTTAAAATTATTTATTTATATATATATATATATATATATATATGATTTTGAATATTATTGATAATTATTCGTGTATAGCTACTTATAATCGCAATAATTTTGGTTCGATTTGATTAAAAATCGGTTATTTTACATTTTCATTTCTCAATTTCATAAATAAATAAAAATAAGCACGTCATAGGTTGATATAACATAAAGAATCATTTTTAATGTGCAAATGTAATGAATTGGAAAGCAAAAACCTTATGATATAATAAGTATATGTTCCAATAAAAAAAACATATGTCTACTAAGTCGGCCTCCCAAGGGTTAAAAACGTAACTCTGTCACTGCCAGAAAGTGTCCAGGACCAGTCCTAATATTTTTGAACACGTGCTGAAAACGGGACTAAATCTTGGGCTGAAAACGGGTTTTTGAACCCCTCCAAACATGCGCTTGATGCAGTAACTAGACCTCGTGCTCTGGGCCATGGACTAGGATTTATGCTTTGTTTCGTTTGTATTTTGAAAAAAAAATTGAAAAATTGTAGAGGTAATAAGTGGAGAGAGATAGAGAGAGAAATGTTAGAAGTAGAGAGAATCTATGGGGAATTTTTTGAAAAGGGAAGAGAACAAGGCATTAGCCACTCCCTCACTAAACTTACCAGTGAATCTCTAGCAATCCCTAGCCATTTTACTTAGGAAAAATGTCAATTTCTACAATACATAGCCACAAAATTTAGAAAAGCCCTAATAGCTAGTCTAGGTATTTAGAAAAATGACCCTATTCGTTTTGAGATTTTGGATTTATAGGTAATGAGTGTAGATAGAAATAGAGTAATGATTAGAAAATAGAGTAATTATTAGAATAAAAAAACCTTGAAATAAACGGGAAGGGTTTACAAACAAAATCCCCCAAATCAAAATTACGGTTCTGATAACCAAAATTCCTAATTCTTCCTACGAAACCCCAATCCAAATCTACAAAGGTGGGAAATTCATCCTATGAAGATGAATACGTAATAGAGAGAGTAGAGGTAGAATTGTTCACTAACAAAGAGAGTAGATGACGACGACGAAGTTGATGATGCCAATGATGTAAACGCCGGTGATGACGCCGACAAGGTAGATTTGTAGAACACGTTGAGTGTTTGGGAGAGAAGGGGAAGAGAATTGATCTGTCAATGCTACTGTAACTCGCCAACAAATGATAAATTGCCAAGACTCCTATTGAGACTATTGGGTCTGCGATTTAGGCCTTGGGCTATCCATTTTGCCTAAGAATGGACGTTTGCTTAGGCCGTTAAAGATGCTCTAAGAAAACATTAAGTAATGGTGTATCCATAGTTTTGTTGCAAGTAACATAAACCCAATATTGAGTTCCCACACATTTAAGCATATTTTCAGTTCAAAAAACATACTCCACTTTCAAATCATTAGTTACAGATATTGAGGTTCGAATTTGTGTTAAGACATATCGTTTCACTGGCATAATATTAACCAGAAACTTAATTTCATACTTAAAGGTGAAAATAAATGATGAAAAAATATGATCCCAAATGATGTGGTGACATGGTAATGGCCTAGATTTACAAAAAAACATGGTTGTGGAAAGGGTACGATGAGTCTAAGAGTTGCACAGTCTTTAACAAAACGAAAAACAAAAATCACAGCGAGTGCAGACTACAGGGAGAGATCCTGGGAATTCAGAAGAAGTACTGTACTAAACAAAAAGAATTGAATTAACAAAAAGAAATGAATTTTCGAATTGAATTTCATTGATATTGGGGGGGTCCAAGGACATGCACGTTGTGCAGTGTGAGTGTAGGGTAGCTTTGAATTGCTCTGAGCTAGCTAGGGCTATTGGTGAGAGGGACTGAGGGCATCCGCACCAGACTCTCTATATTTTGGATCAATTTACACTTTAAAAAGTCACTTTTATTACTTTAGCTATCCATTTTTAAAATAACTACTGTATCAGGCTTTTTACTCTTACTCTCCTCTCAATAAATAATCAAACCCACTTTCAATAAAATACTCCCCTTGCCTCGGAGAGAGAAAAAAAACAGGAAAAGAAATAAAGTCAGAGAGAGAGGAAGAGGTGGAGCACAGAGAAAGAGGGATTGGGAAACAATATTAAAATGAGAAGCAAGTGAATAGTTGCTCGGCTGTCCAACCGAGCAACTGTAGCAATGTTAGAATTTTTCAAAGTAGAGAGGAAAGAAGAGAGACTGATACAAGAGTTTTTGGGTGTTTTTTTTTCTTTTGACTCTTTAATTTAGTTTGAAGGGGGAGAAAGAGAGAGATATGGATGCTCTGAGGGGCTCTCTTGTGAACTGTTTTATCATGTGGATTTTAGAGGCTTCCTTCCTAGGTAGCTAACAAAAAGTCATCACTAGCCCATGATTTTTCAAGCAAAAAAGGTGCATGGTTTTTCAGAGTAGAAAGTCAAGAATTTGGCAAGAAAAGCCAAGAAATCAACAACTATTCATTAATTACGTACCAAAGAAAAGAAGAAAAAAAAAAAACCATTCCTTAGTGGCACGTTTGGACGTCTTGAAAACTTTGAAATCGGTTTTTTGCTTGACTGAATTTTCTTATTTTCTGGTCACACGTACCAATGTGTGATGGAGAAGAGTCTTGAAGCATCACGTGGCGATACTTTAATAACACCGAATAAACCTCTCAAATAATTGGTTGTGTTTTCCCTTTACTGAAAAAAATGAACCTTTTTTCTCTCATGTCTTTCAGTTTTATTATTATTTTTTTCGAGGATCAAAATATCTGAAAATATGGCCTACAAGATGGGGAAAAGTGTGGAGATGGAAAGAAATTTATCTCAATTTAATTGTGGCTGGAGCTCGTGGGAAGTAGGCCCATTAATCTGGGCCGGCCGGTAAATGGCCCAAAAGAAATTCCTTTACAGCGGCTTACTTTCTCTCTCGAACCCTCGGGTCATGGTCATTAATTATCAAAACATGTCATTGACCGTCATTTTCCCTTACGGCTTTAGCAATCACTCTCATATCTGGCCCATATTCTCTTGGGCCTTGAAACTTGGGCTGTTCCTAAGGTTAAAACACCAATGACAAACTTAACGAAAGCAAGCAACTAGCCTTGATCGGAAGGGTTTTTTTTTTTTCTCCATTCAATAATCTTAATTTACTCTTATCTTAGGGGCTTGGGAAAGGAGATGGATGCTTACAAGAATTGTACCCCATGTGCATGAGAGTATAAGGGAGGCACCAACTGCACTTCGCTCCACTTGCAGTGTTACTAAAGTATCGCCGCATATTGCCAATTATTATTGGCTCTACTTTGGGAAGTTAGATTTGATTATTCAGGAAGTTAGACTAAGAGCATCTCCAACAGGCTCAATTGCATCCTAAGCAAATTGACTACTCAAAACACCAAAATTCTACTTTGACTACTCACAAAATACACCCACCTTCCAACAGTCTAAGCAAATGCCTACTCAAATTCCAAAACTCCTAAAAAAAATCAAAATCACAAAATCCCTTCCCACCGCCACCACCACCGGCAGCAGCCATAACCACTGTCTGAATCAAGTCAAAAACCACAAATTAGCACTGGAATCATAAACCCTCAAACCCACAAATCAAGTCAAAAACCCACAAACCCACAAATCAGTCGAAAACCCACAAATCCACAAAATCGAAAACCCACAAATCACAAACCCACCGTCGATTTCACCGTTGCCGTCAAGTTTGATTTCGATTTCACTGTCGAAAACCCATAAAACCACAGAAATACACCTTGCTGTTGAGTTCAATTCCACCTTCAAATTTCCAGTTCGTGGGTTTCCAAACCCAGCGTGTGTGTGTGTGAGAGAGAGAGAGAGAGAGAGAGAGAGAGAGAGAGAGGCGAGGCTCAAAAACCTCGCTGGTCCTGGCGTGGTTCTGTAGCAGTCATCGGAGAGACGAGGCTGTTGACGAGGCTGTTGGACGAGGGTTTTGAGGGATTTCACTCGGAGAAGAGGCGAAAGTGGAGAAGAGCTGAGCCTATTGGAGATGCTCTAATACAGTAAATAAATAGGACTCGGCTATACTCTAGGAAGTTAGATTTGTATGGTACAATGTAGTAATAAGACTCTCGCAAAGGATATACATGAATCTATACACTCAAGTAAAGTAAGAAGGCCCATTTCGATGCAAGTGGAGTGATAACGAAGAGGTAGGCACCCTGCTGTACTTCTATGCATTTGACATGGGTTACTTAGCTACAACTAACAAGGTTGACTTTCTTTTGCTTCAAAAAAGAGGCCTATTTTGATTCCGGGGTTTCAGCCTCAAATCAATACTACAGCACAAGCTGCACAACATTGCCAAAGTAATTCTTACAGCTAAGTTTTGGCATTTGGAACAGAATCATTGTGGTGTAGTAATTTACTCGGATACTTTTCTTGGAGTAAAATTATCGAGAGTATGCCGAATGTGTGCCAATATTTACTGAATTCTGATGAATATAGATTAGTACAATACTATACAATATACCCCTCCGTCCCGTAAAATAGTCTATTCTTCCTATTGCCACCTCTCCTAAAATTTCCCACAATTTTTAACCCGTGGTAAGTAGTTTTTATATGCAATACAGATTTTGTTTATAAGTCTCACATAAACAAAAAATAATAATCATTAGAAATATTAAAATTACTAATTTTAGCAAAATTTTGAAATATTTAATGAATGAAAATAACCTGTATCCTAATACGGGTGCAAACCCTTAGAGTTTGTTCGGCCTAATAAGCAAAATGGCTTAATTTTTTTTATCCTTATTTTAAAAAAAAAAAATCCTATTCGTTAGGTTTTTTTTTTGGTCAAAATTTCGAGGATTATTGCTACTTCGTGACTAGAGAAATATAAAAAATAAAAAATTACGATCGAAACCCAATTTTTTTGAATAAAGACAAAATAAGCTAATAAGCCATTTTTTTTTGTCTTTATTAAAAAAGGGTTTTGATCATAATTTTTTACTTTTAAAAATTTTTTCGTCATGACAAAGTAATAATCCACAAAAAATCAACAAATGCAAAAAAAAATGAATAAGGACCAAAAAAAAAATAGTCATTAGACTTGTTAGGCCAAACAATCCCTTAGTAGTCCTTTTGAGAAGGCCGACCAAGCATGAAAAATTAGGTTCTACACTATATTTTGAGGAGTGATTTTGACACTCCTCAAATTGATAATCACTCTCAGAGAATACCAAAATCAATTCAGAGAGTGTCAAAATTAATCCCTATATGAAATTGATTTTGATATTCCCATACGGAGTGTGATTATAAATTTGGAAAGTGACAAAATCAACTCCCCTATATTTTTGCTGAAACATTTTACCAGAAGAAATGAAAAATTTGTCAAAACGGTGGCATAATTTCCATTTTCAGCATAAAAAATACTTCATCCATGAAGATTTAATAGTTATTTTTGACAGTTCGTGCCACTTTTAATTGATTATATCTTATAATTTGTAATATTTTATGCAATTTTAAAAATATTATCTTATAGAACTAATTTAAATTTATCAAATAAGATCCATATTGAATGTAAAATTCATTAAACTAATTTAAAGGTATAACTCATTTTTTATTTGATTGAAATTAAACTATAGACTATTAAATCCGGACGGAGTGTGTGAGGGAGTAATCCAGTACAATTCAATTTCGTTGAAAACAGTAGAAATGAAAAACGTTTTTCTGGTTGGGAGTAAACAATTAATGAAAAGCTGCAAAAGCTGGCCTGGCTCCATAACCAGTAGACAGGCTTCTTCACTCACGAGAAACCTACCCAAAACCCTATGCCACAGGAGGAATAGAGCGTCCCAATCAATCCCACGCGCATACTGTACTGGATTCCACAGATACGTACACCACGTGTCACTAGCCTGTTCGCTGTTATCCAACCAATTATTAAGCTTAAACCAAACCAAGACTCTGTTCCTTCTCTACGGTAATCTATCTATCCCTACCCTAAAAAGGAAAACAGTCAGATAATCCCAACTTTGCATAATCCGGAGATAATCTCAATTAATCCTAATTTTCTTTATCAAAGTACGATATTCTCGACTAACGAGGGGAGACAATAAACCGCCACCGCCACCAATAACAACCTATATAACTACTACTGGTACTACTATCCTATGGGCTTGTGAAATGACCGAACTACCCCTTGATCCTATTAGGAAATCTAATTTCTCTCTCATCATCCAGCTTTTTTGATAACTTAGGTTAGCTTTCTCGCAATTGACTAATCTTAAAAGATTAATTTCACTGCAGCCTCGATTAATCCTAAAGACAACCAATCTTACCACCCGGTCACAAGAGTCCCAATTAAACACAAAGCAAAGCTCCATACAAGGACAAACCAATGTAGAATTGTAGATGCAAACACGAGCCAACCTGAGCGTTGGCGTGTTACAACTCTGACTCCTTCAAAGCTATTCTGCCTCTAGCTTTGGCCTGAACTCTTAACTCGTACTTGTTTATAATCCAGGAGAAATTTTTCAGGGTGGACACGGGACGGAACATGTAGTGCCCGGCACCATCTCGGCCATCCAATATAAAATTTTGGATAACCCAAATCTATTTCGCTATTTTAAAGTGTGAAATGACTAAATATTCCCCGACAACCGAACAGATCTAGACCATTCAAATCTTCATTGGACGGCCGAGAACGGGCACAGGCACCACGTGTCCCGTGCCCACCCGGCACTGAAAAATTTCTCATAATCCAGGTATTCGTGTCCTATTTGTTAACTAGAGTCTCTACAAACATGCCAAACTTTACTAATCCAAGTTAAGTTACAATAATAAACTCGAGCTCGACTAGTTAATTAAATGAGCTTTAAACTCACAAGCTTATTTATTTACCATCAGCCATATTTACCGGTTACCACCATAGAGATTAGATTACATCGAACAGATCGCAAACTAATGAACGAAACTTCTAAAAGTAATTTTATTACTACTCCATTAAAGTAAACGATTGAAAGCTGCTGGTTAAGATCATCTCCGTCTCATTTCAAAATCAACCAAAAGCACGACTGTAATGGAGGCACTACCAACAACACAGCAGATTCAACAACTACTTGCTACTACCACTGTCATAATAAGTCGGTCAGATTAGATTAATACAAAAGACAGGCGAAAACAGTAGAACAGAAACGGTTCAGATCGCCACAGGCATAGCTCTAGCCTCCACGTCGGCGCACTTCTCGGCCGGGGAACAGATCATCCAGACGAAGCCATAGGGGTCCTTCACTTTCCCCACGCGCCCACCGCAGCACGCGCCGTCCCCTTCCGCCACTTCTCCCTCGGAGACAGCACCGGCGCTCACGGCCTTGGACACGGCAGCTTCCACGTCATCGGTCTCCAAGCAGATGACGAATCCTGTTCCCGAAGTCTTGACTCTGGTCAAACATCAAAGGCCGTTAGGAAAGCTTAGGGAAACGCAATAATAAGTCCTAAGCAGAGAACATGCAAACATAATAAACTCAACTAAACCATCACATAACGAAGATAATATGTACGGCTTCTATTTCTACGTAGATCAGAGCGAGAAGACGTAGAAACACGGAAATATCGAGGGGGGAAAATGCTTACGGAGTGGAGGAGTCGTTGGCGAGGTCGGAGACGAGGAAGGAGTAGGAGCCGAGTTGGAGTTCGGCGGAGAGGATGAGAGGGAGCTCCTGGTCCGCCTTCCTCTTGGGATGCACGGAACGGCTCACCTCCTCGGCTCCGAAAGCGGCCTTGTAGAACTGCACGGCGTCGTTGGCCTTCCCGGCTTCCACGAACAGCTGAGGCTTCACGGCCGAGAAGAGCACGGCCTTGGAGCATCCGTTATCGGCGCCGCCTCCGTTCTGAAGTTCAAGAGCCATTGCCGCCGGTTGCGGAGAGAGGGAAAGAGAGAGGATGCGGAGAGAGAATGGAAAACCCTAGGAGAGACGGGAAAATGCAGGAGGGGTGGATAAATGGAGATGTTGTGACGGCAGGCAAGGGGTATTTTATAGCGGCGAAGAAGCGGAGCAGTTGGCTCTTTCTTGGGGAAAGTGGGGTTCTAGGACTCTGAGCTAGGCCCTTGGCTTTGCTTGTATTTACGGATGTGCCAAACTTCAATGCTTTATAACGGTCGTGAGAATAATCTGGAATTATTGTTGAAACCCCGGTTCCAACTTTTAATTTTTTTAATTTGTCTTTATTCAATTTTTTTTTTTGCTTTTACTTTATTTAATTTGTCTTTATTTAAATTTTTTTTGTGCTTTTAAGTATTGCTACAAATTTTTGTGGATTATTCATTTCAATAAGCAGATTTAGAAAATTAAAAAATAAATCACTTTTAGCAAAAATAACCATATTTTAGCAAAAAAAAATTTAAAAATGATTATTTTTCTAATAGTTATTTCACAAAATATTTTGGTAGAAGTAAGATTTTTTTTACTTTTCCGATTCGTCTCGATATAATTCACAAAAAATTGACACAAAAAATACTAAAAAAGAAAATAATTAGCGGGACATGGTCTAAGGTGGTGTTCCACTTTTTGGAAAAGTACTTTTTTTTCAAACAAATGTAATTTCAAACTTAAATATAATGAAAATGAAAAATATTTTTTCAATTTTTTGGACCGTTCAAAAGATCTTACTGAGATCTATCAAACAAGATTCATATTGGTAAGAAAATTAGTATTTGTGTAAACACATGATTTTGAACTTGAAATTACCTTTTTTTTTTAAAAGTTCTTTTTTCGAGAAACCAAAACACCCTCTAAATAAGTTATGGAGTAGTAGTACTAGGATAAAGTTTTGTAAACGGCTACATTATTTATCACCGGTCCAATTGACTTAAAATAACGACAGAAATATAAACAAAAATACAGTAATAATTAGCGGACAAAGTCTGAATAAGATATGGAGTAGTAGTACTAGGATAAAGTTTTATAAACGGCTATATTATTCGTCCACCCAGCCAATTTGACTTAAAATAACGACAGAAATATAACGTTGACGGAAGTTGAGTAACAGCATTTGTTACTAGTATATGCCATGCCTTAAGATTCGTCAATGGTCAAGATAGAGTCAGGTGCAGTCAAACAACCAAGGGATTTGTTTAACATAATTTGGCATTTGCTAGATACTCACATAATAATCCAAACACAACAACTTACACAATCTCTCACATACATGTGGGCTCCACACACATTACTATGTGCGGGCCCCCACATGTATGTGAGAGATTGTGTAAATTGTTGTGTTTGAATCGTTGTGAGGAGCATTGTCCTCTTTCTAGAGTCGAGTACGGAATGGTGACAGAGTATTGCGGACAGTTTTTTAACCATGGGCATAAACTAGATATGTGAACTAAGGCTCCGTTCCAAAACCGAAAATAAGTATTTATTTTTGAAGAAGACAATTTTAAGTTTAAAAATAATATGTTTTTTTTGACAAGAAGAAAAAAAATTATAAAATTATATTTTTATTTACATTATTTTTTAATTTAAAGATATGAAATAAATACTTATTTTTTAAGAGGGTTTTCTAGAACAGGGCCTAACCAAGCCTATGTATGGGTTAAGATGAAAAACATCGAATGCCTTGTGATTTATTTGTTTTATATTTTTTAGATGATTAGTTTGGTTTTATTCAAATTCTTTATAATGATTTCTATTTTGTAAGTGTTGCTGAGCGTTTATCAATACAATCTTTTTACTTATGACAAAAAAAAAAAACTAACCTATTTTATTTATCATAATTTTCATTTATTTTTGTTTTTTATTCAAAACTATTGGAGTTTCGATTTATTTTTTTTTGGTTATATGACGAAACAATAAGCTATAAAAAATTAAATCAAAACTAAATGCGATTTTTTTTTTGGAATAAGAACAAAATAATAGTCCAATACATTTGGATTATTTGGCCAAAATAGGCCTGATCTTGTTACAATTTGAGGCATGGTTTTAATAAGAGAATTAATCATTAACTTCTCCAATTTGCTACACCTACTTGTTGTGTTGTTTGTTGGCTCGGTTATCTTAACCTATCTTTGCTGTTGTTTTTGGGAATACGGTCACATACGCGGTTTTTAAATTGTGTAACTGAGTACATTAATGATTCACATAAGTTCTACTACGTATTTAAGATGAAGAGAGTATATGTTATATCGATCGTAAATACTGTTTTATAAGATAGGGTTTATATTACAAACTACCGAACCCCGACCCATCCACGAAGCGCAACCCAAATCGCATTATGTTTCACGTGCGAGCCCAAGAGTTGCGGGGGCTTTTGCTGCTCTATATTTTCCTCTACGTACTTAATAAAAATATTTAGATTACTAACTCAAATTTTATTTTAATGGTGAAGAACATTTTCCTGTCATCCGTAATAGAAATTTGGACTAATAAACGAAATTCTTACCTATCTCTCTTTACTCATTACTTTTAAAAAACCTCTCTCAAAAATCCAAAACAAACAGGGTCTAAATGACCATAAAGTAAGGGGGCCGAGGTCGAACAACCATTGGCATTCCCAACAAGGGAGAGATTTTTGGAGAATCAAACTTCTTAGGCCTTGTCGTTTCTAAGTTTAAGAAAGTTTTTGTTTTGTTTTGTAATCATTACTCTATTTTTTTTTTCTGAAATCATTATTCTATTTCTTCAATTATTACTCTCATTTCTCTCATTATCTCTCTTCACTCATTACCTCTTCCTCCAATCATTACCATGTTTCTCTTTCCATCTATTACCAAAATTAAAATACTCAAAATTATCAAACGAACAAAGCCAAATCATTTTTCTTTCGCAGTTTGTATTGTTGGGGTTCCTAAATGAGTCTTAATTGGGGGATTTAAGCATTTTCATTTGAATGTTAATAAAAATACAAGTTTGATTGAATGTCAAGAAGGGCTTCATTCAAACACATTTGTATGGGTCATTGTCTAATTTTTCTCGACCATGGGTTGATTTACTTTGCTGGTTTAAGCATTTTCACTTGAATCACTTGATGTTTGCTGAAGTTGTTTCCCGTGTGCCTAATTAATACTACTAACTTGAAGATGCATATATCATGATTGCAAGACGGGACTCAAGTCTATTGCAATTAAGGCTGTAACACAATTGAGCCATTCATGAGCAGTTTAAAGCTCGTCTCGGGTTGTGAGCTAAATGAACGAGCTCGAGTGTACTGCAACTTTGCAAGATTTTAGGGTCATACTAAGTGAAATACCGTTTTTAGTACAATCCGCGAAATCAATGGATAAAATGGTTGACAATGCAGAATTGCAGAGCTCTTAACATATCAATCACGAACATACATAGAGGTGTTTGAAAGTTTGAATGATAAGTTGACCAATGGACATTATGTAACATATTATAAAATAAAGATACATTACTTGTGCATCGATGCCGTCTTAGCTCAGCTGGTAGAGCGCGTGGCTTTTAACCACGTGGTCGTGGGTTCGATTCCCACAGACGGCGATTTTCTATGACCTTTTTCTTTTTCTTTTTCTCTCTCTCTCTCTCTCTACCCAGGGAGAAAACATTTTGCAGAGGCGTCATCTCTCTCTCATCTTCCATTCCCATCCTTCTTCCATGGCCGCCCTCCTAACACCAACAATACCCACTTCCAATCTTCGCTCTTTCCCACCATTTTACTTCATCACAACGCCACAACCCTCTTCTCCTACTAACCATCACCACCACCAGTGGCAACTCAAGCAATTCAAGAAACAAAAACTGCTGGCCCTATGTACTAGCTACGAGGTCGGCGGAGGCTACTCCGATGAAGAACTCAAGTCACGAGGTAAAAGCGTGAGGACGAGGCAAGAACCGGAGCTCCCAAAATTGGCCCCTTCCCAGTACGAAGCTGTCATCAAAGGCGGCGAACAGGTCGTCTCTGTTCTTCAAGAGGTCGCCAAGCTTGTAAGTTTTTCCACTCTTCAATTATCGTGTTGTTGTTCTTAGGCGGGTATTATTGCAGTTTGACCTTAAACCCTAAACCCTTCGCTCCTTATCTTTGATACCCTTCTGTAGAAGCCGCATCGTCTTGTCTCGGTTGACACTTTTGATATCTCTTATCCAAATGTATTGGATTAATTATCAAGTTGCCTCATGCCTGTTTCAGCCTTCCTAGATTTTTTTGATTGGACAACTTGGTAATCACTAAGTAGTAATCACTATGGTAAATCTAGATATTCAAATAGGTAAGCAATATCCTCGATTATTTGCTCTTTCTCGGTATCAATTCACTGAATTTATTTGTTCCGGACTTTTATCTGGAGATAGTTGGATAGCCACTGTTCCAATGGTATTCTCGGAGGAGCCACTTTGTGCATATATTGCAAAAGGTTAGGTCTGTCTCCAATCTTCCTCCGCCTATATCCCCAGTGATTGAGGACTAGATGGATTCTATTATTGTTATTGTTGTACTTGAATACGAAATATGATTGACTGTTCAAATTGTGCATGTGTACCGGTGAAAGTTCTAAACTGCATGTTTATGAATCTTCAAGGCGTTATAGTTCATCCCTCAATTGTTTCTCTCCCCCGTATTTCAGGCTATTTGTTTGTCTTTATGGTATCTCAACCTTATAGGATGCGAACGCTGGCAGAACGACAAGCGTTGGCAAGTCTCGCACTGGTGTGGTCTTACCCGTGTTAGTGTGGTTCGCTCGTCGGTGTGCCTCCTGATATGGGTGTGCCGGCGTTGAGCCCCGCCTGGATTTCATCTGGTGCTGATTGTGGGTTTGAGCTGGGTGTCTTTGTTGATACTCTTCTATCTAGGGCTGGTTCTTATGTCCCGACGGAATCGTCGGCTTGCTTTAGCAGTAGGTGCCTTGGTTTAAGTTTAGGTAGTTTTGATTCACTCGTGTATTTCGTGATGAAATCTGTATTGCCTTCAGGCTTTCCATGTTAAATGGATTGAATCCATTAAAAAAAAAAAACCCTTATAGGATGAGTCTGCAATGCTTTGACCATTTGCCCAGTTAATTTAATTTAATTTTTTTCCGCTAAGCCCCATTTATGTAATAGTGCCATCAAAACCAACCAACAAGCGGATTTTCGGTTGTCATGGTGAGATGCCTTGTCATCCCATAGGATGCAGAGGTTAGATATTTTCCTGTAACGTCGTCAGGTTAATAGTTATCAAGTACGCCAGAATTTGCATGTTTTTTCCAATTTGATGTTCCCCTTAGTTTCCCTCTTCTCTTGTATGCTAATACAGACCCAGTTGAATTTGCCATTGTGGTACAATTTCAGAATACAATCCCTGCACCATTACCATTGTTTATTTGGGTGTCTTTCCAACTATTTGGATGTTGCTATGCTGTTCCTTTTGCTTCATGATTATGATGCTGGAATCCAGTTAGGAATGATAAATTGCCTTATGCTTGTCCAAATTATGATCCAACCCTCCCCTCCCACATCGACAGTTAATAGCTAAGAGGCAAACGAACATGGCATAGAAACTCCAAGGAATGCGACCTAGCAATGCCCTAGCTTTACCTCCACAATTGCACCGATGTCTTGGTATCCACAACTGCCTATTGTGAACATGTATGTATAGGAATCCATAATTGATGCGAGATGTAACCAACTCACGAGTGTGGCAGACCTTCTACAATACAATTCAAACTTAAAACATGTTCTTTATCTTAGAAATTTCTACAAGGGCAAAGTGGATATTGATTTCCCAAATCCAAACAGAGGTGTCATCCTTTCATCAGGACGAGACATTTAAGGCATCAATGATAGATCTTCCTCAAATCTCCACATATTGCAACTGTGAGAAGTGAGAACCCTCATTCTTGAGGTGACTTGCCGAGATTGATTTCAAATATGGTCATAGTTTTCTCTTCTTTGTTTTTGACTCGAGCTTGAGTAATATCATATTGCATGTTCTCAAGTTCAAGTATTTAACGCTATTTTACCCTGGTAAACGATGTACAACTGTGAAAAAAAGCTTGTTGAGTTGAATCAATCATGAGCGGATCGGGCTCTTGACTTAGAAACTGAGCTACATAGTAGTAGTGCCATTTACTCTACATTCTACAAACACACACAATAGGTTGCAAATTTTGTACTTAATACTCTATGCTCTTCACAAGCCTATCCTCGGTTTCAGACAAATGATTTAGTAACCTTGCTTCAACATTTTCTGACTTGTTTCTAGTGACATGAAGGTCCCATAGATTTTGTTGATCACATTACCTAATGTTTACACATGGATGCAGTTGGAAGATATGAACATGGATGAAGCATCTGAAAAATTGGCAGTGGAGTTGGCTGCACATGGAGTTATTGGGAAGAGAGTTGATGAGATGGAATCAGGGTTTATGATGGCCCTGGATTACATGATTGAACTCGCGGAGAATGACGAAGATGATAAAGTACATATTTCAACCTTTGTTCTTGCTTTCATATTGCGGAGGACTATCAGTTGGTATTATGTATAGATATTCTAGTAATTTGAATTGTTGAACTAAGCATCAAGTATCTTGTTATTACACTTGATGTTGTTGTTTTATTATTGTTGATGTTTTGTCAAACTGAAATAATTTCTCCTGGGCATATCCAAATTTTGAGTTCAATGGGATTACATTTGATTGGAGTTACAGCTCTAAGCGCTTTGTGGCTGGCCATGCACTATTCATTATGCTACTGTAGGAAATACTTCCCAAACCTAACCGATGACTGATAGATCGGCTTAGGCCTTAGGGTAATACCAAAAGAATTCATCTTTGGTACAGCATAGGCATGTTAAGGGTCAGCGGGCATGATTGCATTTATTCCACGTTACAGGATCGACCATTCTTGATGGACCTTGATGCCTTTCTATTGGACATTTTTTCTTGCTTTTCTTTGGATTTTTTTATTGTTGGCTTTAGAGATTGTTTTTTTTTTTTGGAGAAAGGCAGAATTTTATAAAAGGGACCAAGCCCATAACCTCAAGGAAAACCTTGAGAAAGAAAACAGCCAAATCCAACTGGATACATCAAGAAAGGCAACAGCCTAGCCAAAACAAAGAAAAACAAAATTTACAAAAAAATTGAATCTGAAAATCTCCATTCGCAACAAACTCTGAGATTATCGGGGGATTTAGAGATTGTTTTTAACACGTTTCCATTGATTCCCTGCAGCGCAAGTCACTCTTGGTTGTTATCAAGGAGACAGTTTTATCTCACCTGACAAAAAAGTGCCCTCCACATGTGAGGATGCTTCTGAACTCAAATACATGATATACTAGATTTAGTGATAAGGGGTTTTGCAATCCTTGCATTTTGTTAAATATATACATTTTTCCTTGTGATATGTCTCCTAGGTTCAAGTGGTTGGCCTTCTCTGTAGAACTCCCCAGAAAGACAGCAGGCATGAATTACTTCGGCGAGTTGCTGCAGGTGGTGGTGTATTCCAAGGTGAGAATGGCACGAAGGTTCATCTTCCAGGAGCAAATTTATATGATATAGCCAACCAGGCTGATGACATTTTGGAGGTAATTATTCGAAAGCCGCCTAAATGGGTTGCTGTACAATTTTTTGATTTGATGAAGCATCTGGACGTATAATCTCTGTTTGAAAATCTCTCTTATTTTAGAAAGTTTTTCTTCATTGTTAAGAAAACCCTCAGTTTCAAATGCGAAGGCTAAATATTCACAAAAAAATGCAAAACATATTATGATAGGATTGAAGAAGCTTCTCATTGTCTTCATTGGGAAGTACAAGGGATTGTTGGGTTTGAGCAATGATAATCCTCACATGGATTCATAGGATGTATTTCTCGAGTTTGTGAAAAAACCCAAGTTTGGGTTGGGACTTCGCAATTCCGTGATAGGTGTATTGCACAATCGCAAAGTAAATGTCGCAAACATTTTAAGGCATCTATAATCATTTTCCTCTAGTCATATTTCTTATTAGAGGAAAATTATGCACTCGCAGCACTCTAGTTTCTGCACTGTTGAAAGGGGACTGCACAGTTTTTATTCAACTGTTTTGTTTCAAAATATATTCCTTGGTTGCCAGTTGCAGCTTTAAAGCCATTTCGGGGGAGATTTATTACAGAATCTAGTTAGTCTGTAGAAGACAGAACAGAACTCACTTTTTTGTTGTGGTCAAGAAGACAACTTGTATTTGTGATACTTGTGTGTAGTTGGCAAAGTGATCAATATTGAAGCAGGGTTTTCATAATGGTTTGAGATTACCTCAAGGTCTCTTCTATGTGGAAGGAAGCTGAAGAAACTTCTATAAGAGTTCCTTGTTTGCCACATTAGACCTACTCTCAACTCAAATGGAATTACATGATTACACCCTTAACACGACACTCATTCTCAATAGGACAAAAAGCTGGCCGAGCAAAAAAAAAAAAGGAAAAAAAAGCTGGGAGTATCCAAGATATTAACTCCATGACCAATGCTGATGTTGTTGAACTGCAGCTAACTATATCAGTATTTTGTCCCAATAACCGTTCATATTTGTATTTTGTATGCTAGAAGGATATTTTTCTTTTTCTTTTTTGGTTTATAGCGTAACAAGGAATCAACTGCAACTGAATAGTGCAGTTCTGCGTCATTTCAGTAATATAGCTTTCCACTTAGAAAACAGTGTGGGACCTAATTTCCTGACTTGATCTTCATTATGGACCAGTAGTTTTTAGTTATATGATTCTGGGTGTACCTCAAAGTCCGAATAAATAATGTGGTTCCCAAGTGGCATTCCATTTTTGCTCATATTGACCAAGAATCAGGCAATTCTTCATGAAGCTTATTCTGATTTTACTAACCCTCTACTACTATTCTTGTTTTTTTTCTTATGATTCGCATCAGTGATATACCAATGGGTCTAATGAGTTGTGTATTGTATAAACAGTCCATAATGATTTTGCCTTAAATTATCGTGGATTCATAATCCTTTTCAGACTATGGAATCTCGGCCTGTGGTCCCTGATAGAAAGCTACTTGCAAGGCTTGTTTTAATCAGAGAGGAGGCTAGGAATATGATGGGAGGTGGAATGCTAGATGAAAGAAATGACCGTGGTTTAACTACGCTTCCTGAATCAGAGGTCAGTACATGTCTGGAGATTTGAAATCATGAATCAGAAGGAAAATGCCAGGCTAATTGTTGGCCTAAATAAGTTATTTCTCTTGTTGTCATACTAAAAACCGCCCCCACCGTATACCAGTGAATGGTGCTTTCCATTTTCCTCCAAGGACAAGCATGCTTGGTACTGTAACAAAGTCATTAATCCGTTAGTAATTTTGATTGATGCAGGTCAACTTTTTGACCAAGCTTGTGGCTCTGAAGCCAGGGAAAACTGTAGAGGAGATGATAAAGAATGTGATGCAAGGGAAAGACGAAGGTGCAGACAATTCCAGCACTGACAAGGAAAATGCTGCTGATTTTTCAAGCGGAATTGCAGGAAGGGTGAGTTCGATTACCTTGGACAGAAACCCTTTTTTTTTTTTTTTTGGGCCAAAAACACTATGCACAAAAAAAACAAAAAACAATGCAAGCTAGATGAATGAGAGTAATGGCTGGTGTTGTCATGTTGACTCTATAGTTGTGATTCTCAGGGTAGTGTTAGTGGGCGTAAACCATTACCTGTGCGACCTGGCATGTTTCTCGAGACTGTTTCTAAGGTACTAATCGCTTTCAAATACGCTCACAGCTAGCAATTATTGTTTGTGAAAGGATGCAAATTTGAAAAATGTTGACTTCCTTGAATTTAATCGAAAAATCACGGATGCCCTTGTTCTCGTGTGTGCATTGTGGTGATCATCTCACTAGCATCTTGTAAAAATCTCTTTCTACTGAAGAAGACGAATATGATTTAGTCAGTCACTCTCTGAGATACACCTTTGTCTGTGTGTGGGGAATTATCAGGTCTTAGGCGGCATATATGCAGGAAATATCTCTGGCATCACAGCGCAGCATCTTGAATGGGTAATTTCTGGCCCTCTCTGTTGCTGTCTATTGGGTGTTTGTTTTGGGTAACGTACTACGAATGCAAAATGATTCAAAAGAAGCAGGTCTTATTTTTTTTGATAACTTAGGTGTCTGGGGCCAGCTTTTGCGCACCTCGACTAGTCCTGGGGGCTCAATCCCACCTCCCACTTGCGGAGAGACTGAAGCAAAGCTCCATATGGACTTGCTCCAAAGGAGTCGATAGCACTTGAGAGATTTCGAACGAACCTGAGATCTTAGGAAGGAGCAAACCTCTAAGTCCCAAGTCTAGACCACTAGGCCAACCCCTTGGGGTTAAGAAGTAGGTCTTATAACTTCATTAGAAAGTTTTCTGGTCGCTTCTCTTGCAATGGAAGTATTCATGGTTCAAGTGAAAATGCTCATTGGTTTTTGCACCTAGAGTTCTCGTTGCAGTAACTTTAATTGCTTTGAATCTTTTGTTGATCTTTTGGTCCAGGTTCATCGGAAGACGCTTCAAATTCTTCAAGAGATAGCATTCTAGTTATCCTGCAGTGGGCGCAGAATGCTGCAGTAAGTTCACACACCCAATTTTGCTTGTGATTCAAGGGCGATAATTCTTTTAGTATTTCCATGTTTCTGAACGTCGTTACCTTTCCCACCAATTGTTACCTGTATAGAATTTTATTTGTAGTCTTATGCATGACAAAGCAAATTCCTATACCAAAGAAAAGAGAAAGGTTGTGATCATGAATTCGGATTTGGTCTGGGTTGTAGTTTTGGAAGTCGTGTGGATTTATTTGTAATGAATATAGGGAAAATTTCAAAAAAAATTCTGAACTATCACTCCAATGTCCCATAGACCTCCAAACTTTAATAAATATTAATTACACCTTTGAACTATACCAGTTTATCGATTACACCGGTGCCGTCTAACTCCGTTAAGTTGTAAACGGAGGATGCTTACGCGTTTGTCTTTCACCCCCTCTCACCCAGGAAAAATTGTTTTGCATAACCAGTACATATGGTGCTCTCTCTCTCTCTCATAGCCACCACCACATCGTCATTGTCAACAGAACCACCACCCGCTAACATTACGGCCAATAATGAAAGTGTGGTTCTCTCTCTTCAGAATTTCTTGCCCCCTATCACATCATCGTGAAAATCAGGGATATCAAATCCAAAATTAGGGAAATTTTTGTGATCGAATCCAGTGGGTGGCCTCTGCTCCTCTTCTCTCTTTTCTGTCCCAAAATTGGAAAATCAAACACACTGAAATTTTGTGGGTATGGTTAAAGATCCATTTTTTCCCCCCTTTGATAATTTGAGGTTTATGCACTCGTTTTAGTGTTCAATCTTGTAAACTCCAATCAATTAGACTCCAATTGCTATTTTGTGGTGCACTGAATAGCAATTATTGTGGTGGTTTGGTAGGAATTGGGCGGAGAAGATGAGTAAGAGAAAGGAGTAAGAGTTGTAGGGTTTTGAACATGTGTCATTCCGTGTGGGAGTGAAGACAAACACATAAGCATCCTCTGTTTACAACTTAAGGGAATTAGACGGCGTGGGTGTAATTGATCATATCTTATAAAGTTCAAAGGTATAATTAACATTTGGAGGTTCATGGGACATTGAAGGTGATAGTTCAGAGATGTTTCTTTTGAAATTTTCCCATGAATATAACTTTAATTAATGATAAAGCAAATCAAACCCAAATGTGCATCAAATAATACTTTTGCCATGTCCAATCACTAGCAATGATGATGAGCATATTGGAGGTCAAGTTACAAGCCAGCCCATGTGTTGGCCGGGCCTACTTTTTATCCCTGCAATGTGCTCTCACCACGGTTGTAGCCGACTTGTAGACATCAGAGGACCCAACGGCTAATGAGGTTGGTGCTGGCCGCTGGGACATGAATGAAGTTGCTCATTCTGCAGTAAAACAGTGAGGGCTCACCAGATTATTAGTCACCATGCCTTTCTCCTTGCGTAAACTTCTAACGTAAATATAGTTATAGTTCTGATGGGATCCGGTGCATTATTGGTGGCATGACCGTACCAGTAATATAGTCGTAGTTAGCTCCGCTTCTATACGTAGACATATAGGTTTCATGTGTATCTACACAGACATACGATCCCATCGACTTGGATTTTACACGTTTGAATTTGAGAATTACACCATCTTGGCGTTCCAAAAGAAGAAAGAAGAAGAAAAGATTAATACACCAACTATCTTTGATTCTTTTAGCTTCTACCTGGGCCTGGGCCAAGCTTTGCCTTTAGCGATGCTCTGTCCCCCATGCTCTCTTGTATTTTTTTGGTGCTCCACGTGAGGTGTGTGATCTTTTTCAGGTCAGATTAGAAAAGAAAGGTGTCATCTTTTAGCATATTGTCTTCCAGCTATCAAAAATCTAGTTGGGATGTGGTAATTCGTCGGCCATCTTTGTACATTGTTTGTTGAGAGGTCACGGGATCAAATTTTGCCGAATGTAACAATTGATTGTCATAGGAGTTTTTTTTAATTTTTCAATTTTTTTTTTAATTTCTGCACCAGATCATTTTTGCGGTTGTTTTGTTAAACTTCTGTATCGTGCTTAATTTATACGAGATCTATTGTCTCATTCTCACAACTCTTTGAATATAATTTTCTTGCCGCCCAAACATGGAGAGAATGATTCGTGTTACTCCAGTTACGCCACATGTTAAACACACACAAAAAAAACATCGCGTCAATTTTACTTGATTTACATATCTTGAGTACTGAAAATCTAGTAGTAGTAGTATAATAACGTAGCGGACTTTTTGAAATGTTCAGGGATACAAACACAAACCATCTCTGTGCTGTCTGCTCACCTTTTTGAAAAAATATATATATTCAAGTTGTAGCCGTCCAATTAAAGTTTACAAAAAAAAAATGATACATGCATGAAATGTTTCTTTATCTTTCTCTCTGTACAAAAAATAAAAGGAGTCTTTTATGGTTAGTTTATATTTATTTCTATACCAACCCATTTTCGTGGTGGTTCTGTTACACTTTTATATTGTGCTTAATTTTGTAGTTCTATTGTCTCATTATCACAACTCTTTAAAAATAATTTTCTTGCCGCTCAAACATGTAGAAAACGATTCTCGTTACTTGAATCATGCCACCATGTTAAACACATACAAAAAAAAAAAAAAACCGTCGCTTTGATTTTATTTTATTTACATATCCTAAGGACTGAAAATCTAGTACAGTAGTATAATATAACATTGCGGACTTTTTGAATTGTTCAGGGTTACAATAACAAACCATTTATGTGTTGTCCAATTACTTTAAAAAAAAAAAAATTAAAGTCGTAGCCGTCTGATTAAAATTACGCAGAAAATGATATCAGCCAAATGTCTCTTTTATCCTTCTCTCTATACACTTCTTTTGTTTTACGAAGAATAGTTCAAGACCCAAATGTATCCTCTCTCTCTCTAGCCAATATATGTTTTGCTTTTTCAAAATATAAATTTACGCATTTTGCTAAAGTCTCATCTCATTTAGGTGATAAAAAAAATTGGGTTAAAGTTTTTATTGCGTATTTATTAGGAGTAGTACGAGAAAGTAGTAACTTTCATACAAGTAACTTTAGAGGTGATTCTCGCCTCACAGATGCGCTTTGCAAAGAATTGTATATTTAATTTGAATTTTATATCGGTGTAATGCACAAGAAATATATTGCTTCACGTACATACATCATCGTATCTTGACTACATCGCAACTTTGCTTGAAACTATCAAATCATCACATCATATCTCGTAGAAACCCAATCAAAACAATGTTGTTCACATTGAACTTGGACTTGGAATCATTCAAGTCCTGTCTAGATTAGTTTAGTGAGGACCTATTGATTCATCAAAATTGCATCACAACAAAGGTATTCGTTCAATCGTATCTAGCTACAGAGATACGCAGTCATTTTTGAACGACGGTAATTTTTCCCTCCGCACTCGGAGTTTGTTTTTACTAGTACTTCGTACTTCTATTTAGATGTTACAAAGAATTGCGTGTGCGCACTTTAATGATCGATACGCCGCACAATGTGTGTGAGGCGTCGGATCCCCTAGTGAGTACGTAGGAGTATGCGTTTGTGTGTCACAAGTGTTTTTTTTTTTTTCCTCTTCTTTTTCCATTGAGTGAGGTTTTAAATGGGTGTTCATACTTCATAGTGAGAATTTAATAATACCCCAGTTGGAGGTGTGTTAAAACCTTGAAGTTATTTTATTTATTTATTTATTTATTTTTTCGATCAAACGGAAATTCAAACCTTGAAGTTATTACCCCAACTACTTCCTCACTTAATTCCAGGCCTCATTAACAGACCCACAAATAGGTGGTGTCATGTGTATTTAATATGCACCTCATAAAAATCGTGATTTCCTTCTTCCTTTTATCCCTTTTTATTAAAGTTATATTGTAGCATTCACAAATTTAAAATTTAGATACTCAAATAGTAGAATCTTTTCACTCATTTTTTTTTTCAATTTAACAAAGTGGGCCCGCAATATAATTCCAGCCCACAAATATTTCATTTATTTTTCAAAGGCAAGAAGAGCTCATTGCTCCCCACCAGTCAATGAATATCTACTCTCCCTTCCAAATTTCTCGAACTTTTTTGGGTAATCATGCATATTGTACACAAAAAAACAACCAAAGAAGTTAAACTTTTACTACTCATCTCACGGATGTTGATATACATTCGTGACACGGGCATATTTTTCCTTGGATATTCAAATAATGTTTTTCCGAAACTAGAATTTTCCTCAGATAATATCACTCCCCAAATTTATAACGTCACTATCAAAGTGAAGTGTAGTTATCAATTTGGAAAGTGACATTATCAATCCCTATATAAAATTGATTTTGCCACTCCCTAACGGAGTGTCATTATAAATTCCCTTTTCGCTTCAACAACAGGAGGAGCATGTGTCCGTTAACACAGTACAAAAAGATTCTGTGTAAAAGAGAGAGAGGAGTGGTTAGCATAAGAGCGGTTAGTCACAGGGACAATTTGGTCATAATTTGAATTCTCAAACAAACTTTAAACTATGACAGCTCTGCTCCGTCCCCAGTGTTAGGCCTCCCGTTGTACTGCAAACTTCAAAAAGGAAGAGACGGAAAAGAGTGGTAACCTCACCTGCGTGTGTCTTTCATCGGTTTCCAGAGAGAGAGAGAGAGAGAAAAAATCAGTTACTCCATACACAGAGAGAGAGAGAGAGAGAAGCAGAAAAAAAAATCCATTGCAATATGGCCGGTTACGTTGGGGTCTTGGTATCAGATCCATGGCTCCAGAACCAGTTCACTCAGGTCGAGCTCCGCAGCTTGAAATCTCACGTAAGTCTCCCAAACTTCTCGCTCTCATTCTTCTCCGGTGTCCAAATTCTCGATCTCTTTTCTCTGCTTTTCTGAATCCCGTACGATTGACGACTCTGTTTCTCTCAGTTCATTGCGATGAGGAGAGAGAATGGCCGTCTCACGCTCGCCGAGATGCCGGCGAAGATGTCGAGGCTGAAGCACGTCGGAGAGAATCTCACGGAGCAGGAGAGAGACTCGTTTCTCCGAGATTCGTACGAGAAATTGGACGACGACGTCGATTTCGAACTCTTTCTTCGGGTGAGTTTGATCGTGTTAGCTGATGATATTTATTTAGTTGAAGTGAAAGGCTTAAAAGCTTCGTCTGGATAGATGTGGATTTCCGGTGAATGAGTTTGTTTTGATTTAGATATATGCGTAGCATCATGAGCTGTTGATCGTTGTTTTATCTTACCAAAAATAATTAATAAAACGAAAAAGTTACTACTACTGAAAAGATAGCAGTAATATTCCGAGTATCATCCCAGGGATTACGAAAGCTAAGTTACAATTATTTCAGTTACTTTCTAAATTAATTCAGCTCCAGTATCCTAATAAAGCAGTAACGAAAACATACATAAACCTTTTTGTGTACAAAACTCTATAGAAAGTAAAAAAATATTTATTTTGGTTTGAAAATTTACTTGGTATGGGAGGATACATTTTTTTTTGCATAGCTATATTATCTACTTAATCACAAATTTAATTGGCTTTTCATTTACTGTTTATTTGTACGGAGAAACAAATTATATGTGTAAAAAAATGCATATTTTTAAACCAGCGAACCCCTGAATATAGAGTAGAGCTGCCCCGCCCTCTATAGGATTTTTAGTTAAGTTGGGAATCGACTTGTGGTTTTCTGTTTACGTTTTTTATGTTGAAAGTTCTAATTTTGAAATGCTTTCAGTTTCCTCTGTTTGTTTATTGGAAGCAAAGGAAGAGTGCAATCCCATCTGTTGTATGAGTGGTATAATTGGTTCATAACATTTTAATAATGGCAGGTTTATTTGAAACTCCAAGCTCATATAAGCGCAAGATTGGGGGGCGGGGCAAAGAACTCATCTGCATTCCTCAAGTCTCCAACTTCTACACTGCTTCACACGATTAGTGCATCCGAAAAGGCATCATACGTCTCACATATCAACAACTACCTCGCAGAAGACGAGTTTTTAAAGGGATACCTTCCGATAGACCCTTCAACAAATGATGTCTTTGAGATTGCGAAAGATGGAGTTCTTTTATGGTGATCATCAGTAATTAGGCTGTACTGTACATACTTGCATACATACATGCTGCGAGCATGTATATTGAGTTTGTTTTCTTATTAACTTCAAGCATTTCTCTTTGATGCAGTAAGCTGATTAACGTGGCAGTTCCCGGTACAATTGATGAACGGGCCATCAATACTAAGCGAGTGCTAAATCCATGGGAAATGAATGAAAATCATACTCTTTGCCTCAACTCTGCCAAGGCCATTGGATGTACTGTAGTCAATATAGGGAATCAGGACTTCATAGAAGGAAGGGTATGTACGTATGCAATCCCATACAGGAATGCTTCCTTACACATTGAAGCTATTGATATGCTGCTTGAGTTGGGATGATCTTTCATGGCATTTTGATTTAAAACCAAATGACAATTAGGAATCTCTCCCTAAGCAAACAAATGGTTATTTTGCAGCATTAAAACTTTGGATTTGGATTCCTCAGTTTCTAATGTGTCTTGTACGTGGGAATTTAAAACGAGGGGCCTGCAAAGAAATATATTATTTTTTTATTCCCCAAGGCAGGATACCTTGGTGGAAACTCGTTTAATACAAGGGTTGCCTATGACCTATCCATGCAACAGATTAAAAGTTTCATAGTTTAAGGTGAATTATATCTTTTAGTTCTGCTCATTTTGGTTGGTTAGTAGCCTTTTTACTGCTTCAGTCATCTTGCTCTGATCTAGGGAATTATACTTCACTTTAGTGGTGCAAGCTCGTGGGGCTCTTAAACTTCTGATCTATTTTACTATTTGATGCATGTATGTAAAATGAATTTGGTGTCCCAGTGCCTTGTCATGAGATTTCATTTTGTGCCAGTTTTCCCAATTGGTTAATTGAAGTTATTGAACGTAATTTGTCAACTGGCTATGTGGGCCACCTGGATTAGGTTTTTGCATTTCATTTTCATAGCTTGCAATGGGCTTCAAAGATCATCCCTTCTTATTGGGGCTTAAGTCGAACCAACCTTCTTACTTTGAAAGTTGCTCTTGAGAATGGTCATCTATTTCATGGTCTTGATGGATGAATCTTTGGTCACATCTGTTTATTGCTTTTAGTAGTTCTAGTACTCAGAATTATGTCGTGTTTGTTCGTTTGCAGAGGCATCTTGTGCTTGGATTGATATCGCAAATCATTAAGGTAAGATTCTTCTAGTTGCTTTCTCAAATTTTAGATTCTGGTCTCTATGCTTTTCAACCCTCAACCTCTACAAAGTGGGTATCCCATGAAGCTCTATGGGACTAAATCGGTTGGTTTGATAGAGTGCTTAATTCGTTTGCATTCCACTCGATAAATGTGTAACCTTTGACGTTCCTAACTGCTTTCATTTCAGATACAATTATTGGCAGACCTCAATTTAAGGAAAACTCCACAGTTGGTGCAGTTGGTTGATGATAGTAAGGTGAAGAGATTTTTTAGAAGCTTTGGTTTCCTTGTGATGATTTATTACTATGTGTACACTTATTTTATATAAATATATCAGGATGTGGAGGAGCTGATGAGTTTGGCACCAGAGAAGATTTTGCTGAGGTGGATGAATTTTCAGCTGAAAAAAGCAGAATACCCAAAAACAATCACAAACTTCTCTTCTGACATAAAGGTAAAGAAGAGAGCTGAGGCGAAGTAGTTGTAAGTTAATATAACTGCAATTTTTGTTGAACTGATTAGTGTTATTTGTATAATATTGAATAGTGACGTGTTCCCAATTTCCTGTTTTTGGAAATTCATGATGATTTAAAGAGGGGTTGGTTTCGGCTAGTTTCTAGATGACAATTGGCAATTTCCTGTTCAGACCAGTACTATAATTAATCATGTGTGTTCAGTAGCCTGGTCTTTTGTTTTTTGGTTAATTTTTTTCTTCTCTAAGTCTTTAAGAGGAGTGGAAATTGAGTCTAGGATATGTGCGCTACTATTTCTAGTTTTGCGTGGTTTTCTTTGGAGACTCGAGGGTATTATGCGTAATGGCTTTTACCTCTGGTTTCTGTTCTTTCTTTTTTCCACTGCACTTGGTATAATTTAGCGAAAGAATACTTGTTTTAGCTCATGGCTGAAGTTGTTTTCTTATCAGATGTCTGGGAACTTGGCCATTTACTATAATTAAGTCCCATCTAGATGCCATCATCCTTGTATAATAACTTACTATGATAGTTACACTTGATGTCAATCTCTGCTAGATTTATGGATTAGTAGTAAAGGGTTTTTTCATTTCTTAATTGTTGTTTGTCTCTTTGTTGCATGTTTGTGTAAATTTTTCAAAATTGGAGAACCAATTTGCATCAGTTTTCAAGATGTGCTTGTAGAAGTCTGCAGTTTGATGTCTCTCTTCCCATTCGTGGTTATATCTCTGAAACTCTGAATAATGGCTCTCAATGTTCCTGTTTCTTATCCAGGAATAAGAAAACAGTTTCAGCTGTGCTCATTTCTACGTGTAGTTCTTTATTTGTTTTACAGGCAGTATCTGTAGTTCAGTTTCTTGAGTTATCAAACTGAGCTTTTAGATGTTCTCTGTTTTAGTACGTGCTCAGCATGAAGATAGATAATTTTATTGGCATTTTACTGTTTGAGCAAACAAAATGCTTTCCCTGTAGGATGCAGAGGCTTATGCTTACCTTTTAAAGATTCTTGCTCCTGAACACAACAACCCATCTACATTGGCTGTTAAAGATACATTAGAAAGAGCAAAGTTAGTTCTTGAACATGCCGATAAGATGGGTTGCAAGAGATACTTGACTGCAAGAGATATTGTAGAAGGTTCTCCAAATCTGAACCTTGCTTTTGTGGCACATGTCTTCCAGCGTAGGTGAGATTCTACCTCTTTCATGTGCATGGAAAATGTTTACACTTAAATGCTTTGGTGGTTACAAAATCTCTCTGAAGCATGTCATCCTGTATTGAAACTACCAACTACTTTTAAAGATATATGGATCCTCAATTATTTGCTTCTGCAGGAAAATCTATTGTTCATCTGAGCATTCTTTGTTGCCAGCCACGATGCTTCAAGATGTAACTCACAAAATATGCACTACTAATAGTTCAAAAGTCTGCAAATTTGAATACAATGTTCATGCATTGGTTGGAAAGGGTCATCTTCTATTGCCTCTGGCCTTTTTCAATCTTCTTCATCAATCATAGCCTGCAATACAAGAATATCAATGGGATCTTGGTTTCTATGCTGATGAAACTAAAATTGTCACAAACATATCGTTTTTAAGTAATGGATTGATCCATAATTTATCCATCCTAGTCTAAATCATGCATTCCAGATTTCCTTCTTCATATACGTAGGGATTTAGTTGTTTGTCGATAGAGTCAGTACTCTTGCAATCTTCAATTTTGATTTATGTTGTCCCTGTGGGAGTGTTGTTGAGTACTATATGTATAAACACTATAGATTATTACATTTTCCATGTAGAGTCTTCCAAGTTCAAAGTTTGATGTTGCACGCATAAATTATGCTTCTTTTTCATCACCTACTATTTTGCGTTGAAGTATAGGCTAAGTTTGCTAACTATGAGTTTTGACCTGCAGGAATGGGCTCTCGACCCAAACAAAGCAAATTTCTTTTCTTGAAACATCACTGGATGATGCACTGATCTCAAGAGAAGAGAAAGCATTTCGATTTTGGATTAACAGCCTTGGTCATTCAACGTATATTGATAATGTATTTGAAGATCTTAGAAACGGGTGAGTATCCTTCATTGTGAAATATAGAGCACAAGCTGCACAACCATACTTCCCCTACTTGATGGTGGGATTGTTTTCCGGGATTATTCGGTCATTGGGTCGGATACTGAGTTACCAACAAACTATACTCCCGCATTCTTATAAATTTTATATCGTAAATGTCCATGGGTCTTCCCAAATAAATTAAAGGAAATAGAACTTGAACAGTGCTTTGTCATCGCGACTTTGGGTTTAAGTTTGAGTTTCAGTGTCATGTTGTAAATACTATGGAGAAAAAGTAGAAAACTGTTTAAATTGCAAAATGTTGAACATTTCATATCTGTTTCAATCCAATTTGAAGGATGTCCAAATCTGAATATTATTATTAGCTAGTGACCAATGGTATTGCTTGTTGTTATCATAATTGTTTAAGTAATCTGTGCATTTGCAGTTGGGTGCTCTTACAGACCCTTGACAAGGTGTCACCAGGAATTGTCAATTGGAAGGTTGCATCTAGGCCTCCAATTAAAATGCCATTCAGAAAAGTAGAAAACTGCAATCAAGTTGTCAAGATTGGTAAACAATTGAAGTTTTCCCTTGTAAATATCGCTGGGACTGATATTGTTCAAGGGAACAAGAAATTGATATTGGGTATGTTCTGTATATCACTAACATACTGGATTTGTCATGCAATGTAAACTTTGACATGTTTAATGAATCCTTGAGTTGAAAACTTTCCATTTGAGTATGGAACTTTTTCAGTGAGACAAGAAGTTTGTATTTGTAACCTAAATTCAAGGATACTGAACTTTCTTTTCAGCTTATTTGTGGCAACTGATGCGATACAACATGCTTCAACTTCTAAAGTTGCTGAGATTCCATTCCCATGGTAAGGAGCTTACAGATGCAGACATTTTAGAGTGGGCTAACTCCAAAGTGAAGATGTCAGGAAGCCAGAGTCATATGGCTAGTTTTAAGGTATAGTATTGAAAGCTTTTCTCTAGTTGAATAATTGTCATTGTCGTCAAACCATATCTTTAGCCACTTTGGTCTAAATTGAAGGCCTCTCTTGTGTTAAGCCTGGTGTATAAAGCTTAATCCCATTGCTGGTATTGAAGTGTGCATATATTTGCTCTCTTGAACATGTGTGGTGGTGGGTGGGGTGATGGGGGATATTTGAACTAAATGACACTAGGCATAGCTAATACTGCTAAGTTTCGGGCGAATGTTACTCATCTTAGAAATTGGACACCATAGACTCCGGTGAAAACGGCTTCAAAGATTTGTTACAATGATAGTCTCTGAGTCTAACTGATTGCTAATTGCTTCCATTTTATAGGATAAGAGTTTGTCAAACGGCATTTTCTTCCTTGAGCTACTAAGTGCTGTAGAGCCTCGAGCTGTTAACTGGAGTCTTGTTACGAAAGGAGAAAGCGGTATGTCTTCCTAAAACTTTTATGTTATTTAAAACTGGATAATATGAATGCTCCTTTGTCTTGTAATTAATTGCCTTTATCGTCATCTCAATTACACATCGAAAGTTGTCACAGTTATCACATTTGTAACTACTTCTCTTTAATGTCTTGAATTTTGCCAATTTAGAGGAGGAGAAAAGGATGAATGCTACTTACATTATAAGTATTGCAAGGAAGCTTGGCTGTTCAATCTTTTTACTTCCTGAAGACGTAACTGAGGTACTCAAAAAACCCTTTGTGTTTGCCCTTTGATTCCATTGTTTTTCCGTTAGTCCCCACAGTACTTGGAACTTGATTTTACATCCTTCAAAACGGCAGGATCTTTCTATTCAGCTAGATGTTTAGTTAGTTACATTCTATGGTGTCAAAAGTTTACTTGGAAAAAGTATGCATTGTTGGATCTCAAATACTCTCCTAAATTATGGCAACTAATTCTTGTTCTTCTTCGCTGTGTTTGTATATTGGATTTGTGGAGGTCCCGGAGGGAAAAGAAAATGGATAGGATCTGTGAAGTTGTTTTTCTCTCTTTTTCCCTCCGAAAATCCTGCTACAACTCCAAGCTCAAACACTGACATGAAAATCTTCTTGGTATTCTGATTGGTATCATTGTATCTGATTACATGATGGTTGTCTTAACTCTTACCAGGTAAATCAAAAGATGATTCTTACATTGACAGCAAGTATCATGTATTGGTTCTTGAAACAACGAATAGAGGAAAGGCCATGTGGAGCTTCAGATACCGAGAGTGGTAGCCAATCAGAGACAACCTCAAACTCGACAATCGATGACACTGCTTCCGAATCTTCAACAGATTGATAAGTTGAAGAGATAGGTGGTGATTTTCTTTAGAACTTGAGATAATTTTCTCCGAAGTTCTACCATATCTCTTGTTGTATGAATTTTTTTTTTTCCCTTTTTGTTTGTTTGTTAAATGAAAGAACAGAATATGACATTGGCAGGGGGTGTTGTGGAAATTTTGTAGAGAAACTGATGCATATGTGAATAGCTTCGAGATTGTATCAATATGATAAAATGATCGATGACAACTTGTTTCTTGTTTTGATTCTGTTTTTTCCTGTTTGGTTTCCTTTTCCTCAAGAAATCCTAGAACCAAATAAAGCGTAAAATTCTGCAATGTATGTTGGAATCACATATAATACCGAAGATAAAAAAAGGCAATATATGTATGGATGATGCTATGATGTCTCCGGTCTCGGTCATTTTGAAAACACCATAATTTTTGGCATAACTAACCATTACAAGTATAAGTGATATGTATAACCAAGGCCTTACAAAGGCATAACCCCTAAAATCCCCAAAATTTCTGGGGATTTTAATTCTGGGGATTTTGGGGATTATGTCTTTGTAAGGCTTTGGTTTATACACATCACTGGTCTTGGTTATGCTTGTAATGGTCAGATATGCCAAAAATTACGGTGTTCCCAAATAGCGGGTGGACACCATAGCATTTCCTTGTATGTTAAGTTAGGGAATAACTTCGGTGTCCCCGGTCATTTTGGGGACACCGTAACTTTTGGCATAACAAAACCATTATGAATATAATCAAAATCTATTATGAGCATAACCAAAACCATCATGAGCACAACAGAATCATAGTAAGGCATAATTGTTATGCCTTGGTTGGGTTTGCTTATGACTTGGTTGATTTTTTAGATATTCCTTGGTTATACCTTATTTGAGTTCGGTTATGCTTGTAATGGGTTTTAGTTATGTTCATAATGGTGAAGTTATGCCAAAAATTACGGTGTCCCTAAAATGACCGGGGACACCATAGCATTATCCGTTTAGTTATGATGCTAATTAACCTATATGTAAGAAAAGTACGTACGGCCTCATTTTATAAGTGGGCTCCCTTTTAGTGGACAGTAAAATTGATTCTCGAATTAGCTGGTCCATTGAGCTGGATATCAAGTTATAAAGAGAAAAGAAATGGAATAAGTTCATCTCATTAGCACCTAGGGGGCGCGCCTAAACTGGTTTTTTTCAACAATTGTTTGGTTCATTCTAATAATATGACATGCACATGCACTTACAGAACATGAGAGAGAGAGAGAGAGAGAGAGAGAGAGAGAGAGAGAGAGAGAGAGAGAGAGTTCAATCTAGGCACTCCCCATCTCAATATTATTGGTTTTTAATTAGTAAGGTTGATATCTGGTGCTGATAGTTACTGATTCGTCACAGCTCACAAAGCATTTTCTTTCTTTCTTTCTTTCTTTTATTCCCTCTTATTTTTGTTCCCTGCTGGTGAGAGAGCCAAGTTAAGATTAGTGGTCCTAAAAGAAGAAGATGCAAGCATGTGGCATTGTGGATAATAACGTGGGCTTATCTAAACATAAGCCACAATATTGTCAAATTAGTTAAGGTGTCTTAGTTTTTTTATTATTAGTCCGGGCCAACTTCCGCACACCTTGATTAATTCTGAGCAACAAATTTTATCACTCTCCAAATCTCTTGATAGACGAACCACCAAAGAGTTTATAGCACTTGAGAGGTTAGGAGGGAGCACACCCCCAAAGTCTCGGGAGTCGGGACTTGACAACCAGACCAACCCCAGAGTCGTTAAGGAGTCTTAGTTTAAAAGCCTTTTGGTGGTTTGTCAACTTTTAGTAGGCAAAAAATGGTCCTACCATGTTCTTCTTTTGCTATTGAAAGGCACCCTTAATAATATAGCTTCAACCATGCGTGTGTGTGATTTGATTTGCATTTATAGTTATTTTGTTCTTTTCAGACTTTTTTATGTTCTAGCCAACGGCCTTTTAATTGAGGCCTCTTTTACGACCTAGGTAGTCAATTGCCTTTTAAATTCAAGCACTAAAACGACATCTATTAGACGGTGATTAAAGTTGGATAGAGGCAACCGTTCAAATCTGAATACACATTTTTGGTATTTTTATACAATCTATACATTTTTATTACCCATATATATATATGACGTGTATCGTTTTATGGCCAGTTGATTAGTATTATTTTGAGAGCCTAATGGCATCACCCACTACTCTGGGTTTAAGGTCACTAAGCCCCGAGCAGGGGAGGGAAGGTGGGCCCTCATCCTATGAGCTAGGTTGGGAAAAAAATATTCATTCTTCTCCTTCTTCCTTTCTTTTTTTTTAAAAAAAAAAAATTAGATTCGTGTGATAGTGTTCTAACGAGGTTTTTATGTGCTGACGGTTAGCTTTCTAACGTAAAATTCTCCTCCTTTATCCGGGCTTGATGACCGGCTATAAAAAATAAAAATAAAAACTCTAAGCGAGACAAGGACGGAGTTTGGTTGATTTGGTGGTTCTTTTTTTTTCAAATATTTTTTTTGGTTTCTGAAGCTAACACTATCATGCATTATAGTAGTAATCCTTTCCATGAAATTAAGCTTTGCTTCATCTCTCTCTCAATGACAAAAAGAAGAAGATGACAAAGATTATGCCCAACATTTGGGGCTATGAAGACTGTTTTCTCATTGAAGATTAACACATGCAGCACATATATAGAAGAGTGATGCAGCTGCTCGATCGAGTACTATCTTTTACATCGGGCGACGACCAGTATCTCCCATTCCGTGTATTAATATCTCCGATCTCATCGTTATCCTCAGTTGCAAGATATCACAAAATTATCAGTTTTCTTTTTCTTTTCTATATCGAGCTATATATCCATCAAGATCTTAGAGCCGATAGACTCTAGGTATTTTTAGTAGAGCTGGGCAACGGACACGAAATACGATAACACGACATAAACCAGATATGAAGTTGGCGGGTTAGAGTTGAACATTTCTGGCACGAAACACGAAAATGACACGACTTGAGAACACAAATTCTAAATGGGTCGGGTTCAGGTTGAACACGCGAGACACGAAATTGACACGACCAACACGGTTACTAATCTGTGTCACTTATTAACACGAACATATATATCTATAATATATGGTATATCTGTAATTCTATATAGAATTGAGCAACGGACACGATAACATGACACGAATTAGACACGAAATTAACGTGTTAGGGTTGAGCATTTTTGACACGAAACACGAAAATGACACGATTCGAGAAACATGAATTCTAAATTGGTCGGGTTCGGATTGGGTAGTTTGTGACATGAAACGACTGACGCAACACGAATACGACCCGACCTGTTACCCAGGTCTAATTTTCAGCCACAAATTAGGAGTACGTACTTGTCAATCAAACGAAGGGTCAATTATCGACAAGCGGAATGTTAAAATGACATTGTGATGCAGCCATGCCATGCAGGTGGCTGAATTAGCGAAAGTCGACGATCCTTATCGGCAGTCACAATTAATATTAGGGAGATTCGCTTATCTTATCTATATAATAAAACTTAAGGGCGTGGGGATAAGGTGTTAGAATGGCTGAGATTGATTTGATCCAATGGCTGAGAGACATTCTTCCAAATTTATTAAAAGGCCCATCGTTTTTGCCTAAATTACAAACCTGCCACCAAGCTTAAGTATGCGGGGTGGATAGTGCCGTAGGCACGGATAAACACTAGTATATATATATGGTGAGTTTCTAGTAAGGACTTGCACGGAAAGGATAAAAAATGATGAAAAAAATTAACTTTTTTGTAATTTTGTGTGTTTAATTATTAGGAAAGTTATATGACCCAAAATTTCAACTTTTCCATTAGAAAATATTTTTTTTTGCGAAATGGACCTTGCCAAAATGAAGAAATTTGTAGTTTTTTTGCAAGATTATGTTCAAGACAGAATTTTAAACAAATTTTTCCGGAGAAGAGTTTAACTTTTACCCGGAAAATTTTTATTAAAATTTAAACCATTGATCGCCGAAATGGACGACTGTGATTTGGCACCTCCGTGATTTGCTTATTAACGGCTCCTCCATGAATAAGCTTCTCTCTCTCTCTCTTCTCTCTCTCTCTCTCTCTCTCTCTCTATATATATATATATTACAGAAGGATTTAGGAAGACTCGCAAACGGACATAATTTCCCTATAAGGACT